>JANHAO010000958.1:0-35960 GCA_026873985.1 Saraca asoca
TAAATATATATTGTAATTATTATTTTTTCATATGAAAATAAGTACTCATAATATTAAATAATAGGGTATAACAAATAATAAGCTAGAAATCGAGCTTGACATGCGTGTTGAAATAAGGAATGCGTATTCGAACTTTTTAAAATTACGGACACGGCCCCGACACGTTTCATGTCGATGTCGATGAGTGTCGGCGTCGAAAACGTTTCCGACACATGGACGCGGTTACTATATGAAGTGTCGGTGCATCGTAGGTCTTTATCGTAAAGATGTATGAAAGTTAATTCTTTTTTAAAAAATTTGCTATATTTTATGGGATTAGTCTACTTATACGGGTTTGAGTATGAGATTATTTGTGTTTTATATTTGATCCAAAAACTCTTTATTCGTAATATTAAAAAAAGTTTGCGGCCTCTGGCCCAACTTTAATGGCTTCTTAGCCCAATTGGTGTGAATGAAAGGGCAAAAACATTAGGCCTTTTCAAATGGGCTTGTATATAAAGATAGTATGTTTGTATTTGATCTTTGCCCTTCTCTTTTCCAATATTTGAGAAAGACGAAACAGAAAATATTATGAGATGAATTTTGTTTAAATTAGACTTATTAGACGATTTTTTAACAAGATTTTTAAAATAGTCTCTCTTTCTTTTCAAAGAGGGATTCCTGATTGTTTCTGGGTTCTAAACAACTTGTTTTCGCAGACATCAATTAAGTAGAATCATACAAAGTAAAATGTTTGCTTTTTCTTCATATTAATTTGTTTATTATCATTTTTCTTATTCCATCCTATTTTCGTATATTCAAACATGACATTAATGTTCAAAGTTCAAATGTGTGTACGGTTAGTTATCTTGAACATCAAATCCGTCAATGGCGGGATATGAAGGCAATTGCATGTAACTTTCTTAGCTTTGAAACATCTTACAAAGCTTGCTAGAGTCAAATATAGTACCCCCAAGAAACCCTCTTTAATTGGCTCAATCTCCTTTCAATTGCTGTCACAAGTTTGAATTTTGTGGAGATCATTTGAAAAGTAAAACTCTTAAATACATTATTTTGATGAAAAAAAGAATGTCTTGATATCGTGGGCAGGAAAAACTAGTGCTGACACGTGAAAACAATAAGAAAAATTCGTTTCATCTAAATAATGTCAGAAATAATTTAATTTTTTTTAAGTTGCCTTAGGTTATAATTAATATTTGTTGTCTTCAATTATCATGTCTGAGATTGTTAACAATTTGAAGAGTTAAGACAATTTATAAATACTACTATATATTTTCAAAAAAATAATAATATATTCTAATTTTAAAATAAAGTAATCTATTCAAACCGTAAATTTTTCTCCAGGACTTTCAAAAGCTGTGTTTTTCCTTTTCTTCAGCACTAGAGAATTATTTAAAATCATATGCTTTAAAAACAACTTGATCAAGTAAGTTTGTTAGTTATTTTATTCTAAAAATACAAAATGAAATGTGATTTTGAGAACCGTAATCAAATGGATATATAGTTGCCGCGGTCATTTTCATACTCTTAAGTTTTGTAGTTATATTGCTGCCAAGGTTGACTAGTATTATTTTCATAATTTGCATTTAACTGATTCATCCATCTTCCTGTTGTCATTTTTCCGTGCAAATCGTTTTAATTTAAAATTGGCCCCCAAACACTGAACAAATACTAATTTGGCCCATCATAATTAATTAATTTCACTCTCTCTATCTGTCCTTGTCTCCTTGCATATAGTTAGGGTTGGATTTGAGTTCAATCAAGTCGAGTTTTAACATTGTTGAATATTTTTTAATTAAGATAAAAAAAAATACTTAAATTTGACTCAAGATTGAATTAGTATTAATATTTTGTCTCAGATCTCAACACAAACAAATATTATGAAACTCAAAACTCATGTCAATTTGGTCAAACAAAAATTAACATTATAAATTTTAACTAGTTCAAAACTTAATTTGAATGTGGCTTGAATTTGACTCGAATCTAATAACAAGATTTAATTAAATAATAATAGGAATATATATATTTTGTATTAAAATTTCATTAAATATGATTATAAATCTAATTATATATTATATTCATAAAGAGACAAATTATATAAAAAAAATTATTTAAATCTGTTAACTAATAAAGCTAATTTTCTTATTTAAGTTCAATATAAATAAATTATGAAGTGAATCAAGTCAAACAATTATCCAATCAAGTCAAATACAGGGAACTCGGCTCAACCACTCCTATCTGTGGTTGCGTGCAAACCTATTGGTGAATTTTATGACAATCTACATCGCATCATTAATTTGTCTAGATAACAAAATCATTATCGTCTGGATTATGCTAATCGGATATTTGGAGCTTGATTAAGCATCCTATAAAAAGGAAACAACAAATGAAGCCTCCACTATTAATTAGTTAGAAAATTCCAACTTCTCCACTTCTCTAGTTTATGTTGGATGAAATAAATACAGGGAGAGGGAGAAAAAAACAACGACTCGACTATATTTTTATAAGAATACTCCTATTTTATCTCCAGAGAACAATTAATTATATATAATTCACAATATTCCTTTAGATGACATCACAACAACCGCTTAGCATTTTTCATTAGATCATATCAGGACTAGCATAATAACGTTCCTTTGTTGTGATATAAGTTTTTAAATGGGAAAAAAAATTACATAACTACTTAAGAAACTAATAATCTATGTTAATTCTTTCAATTTAATTCAAATTTTCATTATCAAGCCAATATCAAAATTAAAAGCTAGATAACACATAGGTGTAGGAAAAAAACTTAAGGGGTAAAGAAATGCTGAAAGGCTAAAACCTAAGGAGGACAGAACGCTTCATTTTCCAGATATGACCATTTGTTTTCTTCAAGGTTCCATCCATAATTTTTCTTCTCCAAACGTATCTGGACCAGATATCCTGATGAATCTCCTCCTATATATAAGTCGACTTCAACTGAAATTGATGTTTTACCTTAGCTTTAATGCTTTCAGAATCATAAAACAGAAACCTAGATACCTAGGGCAAATTAACTTCAAATGACAGAATTGGTTGGCTCAATACTATAATACTAGACTACCAAAGCCCCCACCAGATATATTGAAGAACGGTACTGATTGCACAACTAAAAATATCACACACAGTGAGGCAATATTCTGTCATGTACATTAATCACAAAACAAATCAATTGTATAACAATGTTACACGTTTTCTCATAAATTAGTGAGATTTAAAATTCTGAATTTCATTAATTTATGCAAGGATGTGAATAGATAATAAATGTAAGAGTGTGTTAAGAATTATTCTTTATTGTATAAGCTGCTTTTACTTCTTTTTTCTTGTTATTATTCATCAAGAGACAAGACTACTCCAAATCTAGTATATTAGTCTTTGAAGCTTGATAATGATAATTCTGGTAACCGTCCAAGTTTCTTATCAATGATCCTCATCATTTCACATAATATTAGTGGTGTGTAATTTGTTTCATTTTATCAATATTCTATTTTATTAATTAATTAATGAAAATGTGCCACATAATATCCACACAATTTATTTTAAGGTTAAATTACTTAATTATTATTTGTAATTTTATTCATTTTCTAATTAAGTCCCTATAATGTTAAAATTTTGAATTAGATACTCATACTTATTTTTTATTTCTAATTAGATACTTTTTTATTATTTTTTCATTAAATTTTGTTAACAATTGGCTCATAGACAACAAATTATTAATAGTTTATAAAGTAAAAGACAAATAACTCTCCTTTTTCCTTAAAATAAAATAATTTTATAAAACATCATAATTTTTTTAATTCATTTGTCATTTAAATATAAATAAGAAATAATATGAAAGTTCTATTTTAATAATTGTTTAATCATATTAAAAGAATATTATTCACTTAAATTTATAGTTCATTATACTACATATATTTTGACTAATAGACATTCAATTAAAATGCATTTTTTATTTTTTGATTTTTACACAAATTTTAATATTCGATCTTCATATTTGTATAGGTCTCATACTTCACACATTTTAGAATATTATTGGTGCCAAAAGTATCATCTTAAATTATTT
Organism: Saraca asoca; assembly: GCA_026873985.1. Taxonomy (NCBI): domain Eukaryota; kingdom Viridiplantae; phylum Streptophyta; class Magnoliopsida; order Fabales; family Fabaceae; genus Saraca; species Saraca asoca. The sequence goes on from JANHAO010000958.1 coordinate 4,085, forward strand.
TTGTTGTCTTTTCTGAATGAACACTGCTAATCAGAAATATGTACTATATGCCACGGAAGAAAGACGCCCCGACCTGCACCATTTCCAGATATCATAATATGATGTATTTGATAGAAAGCAACAACAATGATTATCATCTATCTTTCTACATAGTTCTTCGCATTCCGTGTCATTTTGCAATACATAGGCCCCTATTAGAATGGCAATTATATTTCTATCTTTGTTTGCATTCGTTGGTGAACTATGTATGATTTTTGTCTGGTGATTTTGGATCCTCATTATTTGTGATCATACCCATCACATTTTTCAATCTTCCAACTTAACAATTGGTCTTCAATCGTGTCCAAATTTGCTTCCTTTGTCCAAACCTAAATGGGAAAGTCGTACAAGATTATTATGCAATCATTCTTGCAGCCACTGATGTCTAATTCAAATGATGTTCCAAAAAATTATACACACTTTTCCTAAAATTTATTCATATTACAAATAGTTTTTTTGTTTCGTTTTTTGTGAGCTGAATCACAGATCTTTTCATCTATTTCATTTTTATTTTTTATTTTCACTAAATTCCTATGAATTAGGTTCAGTTATTTATCTCAGGGAAAAATTATATTTTACTTTTCTAAACACAAATTTTAGAGAAATAAAATATAATTTTTTCCAAAAAGATAAGATAAATAGCTAATGTTCCTTCCCATTCAATTTAAACTCGACATTATAGTAGCACAGTGTCACTATTTGCCAATAGTCCTGCAAGTTTAGAATAGAATCAATCAACATAAGAACACATTAGAATATATAGTAACTTATAAACAATAAAATAATATCACAAGGCAATTAAACAAATCATAAAATATATTTTGCCCCCCCTAAATTTTATATTTGGAACAAATATTCTTATTTCCATCTAATTTAATTATCTTACTTTTTGAAATAATTCCTAAAATACAAAATATATCCGATTTTGAACTTTAAAGAATAACTTATTTCAAATGTAAACTTAAAAAGTATAAAGTATATTTTCCCTTTTTTAAATCTTTTGGTATGAGATAAGGGACCACAAAACCTTTTCACTCAACTCATTCCTATCTTTTGAATACAACTACACTACAAAAGAAAATTTGAATAAATTAACAGATGAATTTCTATGAGAGAGGTGAAGTTCAATGGATGTGAATCCCCTGATCTCTTATAAAATTGATAAAATAAATTTAAAAGTGTTAAATATATAATCTTTAATTTTAAATCTTATAATTTTTTTATTGAGATCCATCTTTTTAATATAAAATAAGTTTTTATATTTATTTCTCCTAAATCTACAACTTCAATTTTTTCTTTCAAAACTTTAAGAGATCTAAATTCAAGTTCAACTAAAAAATTAATGTCTATTAAAAACAATTTTATGATAAGTTCAAATTTCTAGAAGATTGAGTATTTCGTCACTAAATCATTTGTTTTGTTTTATAATTTATATTTTAATTTTAAAATTTAAAAATATATAGCCTTACAATAAAAATATTTAGATTTCTTAAAAAATTTAAATTTTTGATAAAATTATTCTTATATAAAATTTCATAAAATAAAATATGTATAAATCTCAAAAGAGGAGCTGTGATTTCTACCTTGATGTATTAGAGAAGGAACAACTCGCAAGTCAGTGATAATTTTTCTCTCTAAAAGTTCAGTTGTTTAGGACATTTTCACAAACACATGTCTGAGTAATCGTCATTAAAGATTTGGTAGATAGATTTTTAGGTCCTATTTGTAAGTGTTTTCAAGTATTTTTGTTTTATTATTTTTTTAAAATAATTTTTTAAAAATAGTTTTTAAAAATTAATTTTTTAAAATAAAAAATAAAAAATTTATTTAAATATAAATTTTAAAAATAAATATTTTCTTTATTTTTAAAGATGAAAAAAATATATTTAATATTATTCAACCTTGTCATTAATGAAAATAGATAGTCTCCTTATTTTAAAAAAAAAATCTGAAAATAATTTTTTATAAAAATAAAGAAAAATATCGGTTTTGATCTTTCCTGAAAATTACTTTTTTAGTTACACTTTTAGAAAATAATTTTTAAAAAATAATTTCTAAAAACAAGTTATCAAATAGATTTTTTTATTTTTGTAAAAAGAAAAAAAAATTATTTTTGAAAATAAAAAAGTAGCTTCCCAAAGAGCCCCTTAATGTTATAGGGACATGTAGAAGTCGTGTCCTGTTCTCTTTTGTCATAATTCAACTAGCTTACAATTTTAAAATTAGTTATAAAAAAAATGACTAAAACCCTAATCCCTACTAATAAAGTGAGTGGATAAGCTGGTGTTTGCAAGGAATTAAATATCAAATTAAAGTATTGGAACGTTGCACTAAAAATTGAAGATGTTTCACGTACACATAGAAAAATTGATAAATATTGATGAATTTTTTGAAACATCTCAAATAAAAAAATAAACAAAGATTAAATTAAATATATAACTTTTAAATGTTTTTACTAAATTAATTGAATAAAAAAAATTTATAAGAATACAGAAATGTAAATCTATGTTTATCCATCAATATTTTTCAAAATGAAAAAAAAAATATAATTTATCTATATGTAATATAATCCAAGTTTATTTTATTTAATTATGATTTAAAACATTGAAAATGATTTACATGTGATTTACTTTGTTTGCATGTTATCCACTTTAACTATTTTTTATAAAAAAAAGGATAAAATTTATATACTTTTACAGTTAATTTGATCTTCTTTATTATTTATTTAAAATATTTTATCCTAGGAAATTTTGGAAAAAAAAACTAGAAAATTCTAAAAATTAGCTATCAAACAACATTTCAAGAATATTCACGTAATTTTTCTTGAAATATATAGGAGGAAATTATATCAAATCAGTCACATCCAATATTTAGGATATGACTGGTTTTGATTGTCTAGTGGCAATCCAAGAATTCATAAATTTTAACATGATAATTCATAATAAACCAATCATTTTCTTTAAAATAAAAGATTTTTAAGCAAATTAACCTTCAAAACATATTGTGTGAACAATTGAAAATAATGATGTAAATCCCAAAATAAACAAGTGAATTAAAATAACATTTGAAAAATAAATTTAATACTGAAAATCCCTTTAGTATAAACTGGATCGGCCTAACTAGTACCTAAACATCACATATATGATACCCGTGTGCTAAAGAAAAGATAACTCTTTCCTCTAAAGAACAGAAATTGGCCTTGTTTGAATTAGAATTGTTGTGGCTTCATTCTCTGAAAATATAGGAAAAGATGAGTGAAGACAATCATTCAGTGGATAAAAAGTGGCCACCCTAATTTTTAATACAAAACATTAGTCCCCCATGTAAATATAGCAACATACCACATAGGTATGTTCCATGGTCATGCTTGCTCAAAACATGAAGTTTACAAAATCTAACATACCCAACGGTTCTTTATGTCCCGGAATATTTCTACCAAAACATTCCTTACTCTTATACAATCAATTGCAATTCATAACATCTCTATGCAGTAAGCTTATTCTTATACTTGGATCCTGTTCAACCTATCAAATACCTGATTCATGTCTATATCATTTTTCATGTAGTTCTTTTACATCAAACGCACACATACGGAAGCTATTATTCTTAACAGAAAATCGCATTCATATCATCTGATAGGCGGAATTCGCATTTCTTATGCATTAGCCACATCTAGCAGTTTCCTTAGGTCAAGGGGTACATCATAAAATGTGTATATCAATTAGCCACATCAAGTAACTTTATCATGACATTTGGGTCTTTTTAGTGGCACAACATATAGCTGTGTATATTAAATTTCGTACCTAATTTGTAAGGTAAATCATTCATATACATACAACAGATACTAACACAATAAATAAAGGAATTAAATGAAGTTATATGGACTTGAACTTTACTGTACGTTGTCCTTTTTATGTCCTCTTAATTGCACACCATACTCTGTATATACCCTTAAGTGTATACCATGCTCTGAAAACATGGACTTCTTGACTCTTTATGTTTTTGGATCTGTCTTCGATCAAATCTGTATCATATTTCATTTGATATCCTCCTCCTAGTATACTTACATACTCCCAATATAATAAGCTAAGCTAGTGCAAATAGACATATAACAGTTTATGTCTAAAAGGCTGGTCTATTTATTAACCTTGCTATTTTATGTAACTTTACCCAAAATTATTGATTTACCCTTCCTAGATTTAATTCATCTATATTCATGCACTTTCCTTTAGTTTAAATCATACTTGTCATTAATTATTTCTAAACATGTTTTGAGCTCTCATTCACTTTTCTTATTTGTTTCTAACATCTCATTCTAACTTATTATTTATAATTTCCTTTTTATTCAATGATTTACTAGTATTGGATATCTTCGATCTCACTGTCTAAGTTTATACATACAACAAAGTCAACAAAGAAATCCACAGATCATATGCATTATCCTAGTAAGTTGGTTATTAGTTTCAATTCTCTTCATATCTTATTCACAATATCATAAACGTTTGGATATATTTAAAGTATAGATAACATATATTATTTTTGTGAAAGGGAAGTCAATTGAAAGTGAAAACTCACGCTTACCTAAAGAGAGAATGTTCTCCATAAACCCATGCCCTAGAGCTTTTTTTCTTAAAATATAAGTAATTGATTGATGGTCTGCACAGGACCAGTCAATAAGTTGGTCTGGGTCTCGAACACCTGTTTGGCCTAACCCCTTAACCCAACAAAGTCTGCACACAATTCTAGCACTATGGTTTGCCTTATACAGCGCTGAGCTAGAGGGGGGTGTTACAATATCATATCTCAAGAGTGCACTTTAAGATAGGAATATATGAAATGCCCCCTAATAATAGCAATTAATAAATCTACTTGCATATTCAAAAAATACTCTAATAAAAGATGCAGAACTTATAATGGAATCCAATTTTTCTAAGAGAAAAAAGATGTAAAAATAAAATATAAGACATAAAAATATGAAAAGTATAATAATGATAGATTCATGAACCGCCGTCAAAAGATTTAATAGTAATGAGATACCAAATTAATTAATCTCAACACAAAGAAACTTACGTTTGTATGGATAGGATGTTTTCAAGTACTGAACTTATAGTCAATACTCATCAGGATAAAACAAATCTTTGATTTCAATCACTTTCAATCTAGCATGCTAGCTGCTTAACGTGGGTCATGTAAATTTTCTTGTAAGATTATAATAATTTGTAGTTGATTGAAGCTCTTGATTCATCCAAATCTAAAGTGGGTCTACATTTTGGTTGATTCTTATAGTAGATACTATACGAAAAAAATAATAATTGGCTCCGAATTAGAAAGCAAACTGAGCTCTTTGTCTGCTTTAGAGCCAAGAATATAGATTAATCAAATTTTGGACGAATAAGTCTTTGATTACTTATCTCTTATTTCTTAGGCATGTTCTAAATTAGGATTGTTATTAGACTGTGATTTACAAAAATTACAAATAAATTTAAGAAAGTATAATTGTTGTACATTAAAATTATAAAAAATTGTGATTGTGAATCCTGACACAACATGCAATATTATAATTGTAAATTATAATTTCAAAATAATATTCTTAGATTTAAATCTCTCTACAAGTAATTTAAAAAAGTTAAATTATATGCAAGTAAATGGCTTAGTGATATAAAAGGAAGTGAGGTCAATCGACCACAGCCTTTTCCAAAATTTTGATAATGGTGTATTTTTTTTTTATTGAATTACAATGAATATTAAATATTGATCCCATTAAATAAAGTATTCATGAAATAAAAAAAAGTACACCATAAAAATAAAAAAGAAGACACAGATTTTAATGTGTAGTCCAAATTCTTATATGAAAAATCTACATATTTTATATAGATTAAAGTGTTCTTACCCCACTCATTTATTATTCTGGCTCCTTTACTGATGCAAGTATTATTATATATTAATATGTGATTAAGCCAAGCACGCGCAGCATACATGCTTGACCCATTGAACAAAAGGAGCCACATGCATGTAAAATGAAAATCTATGTCCATCATCAAATCTTGAAAGGAACGTACCACGCAATCATTAATTTCAAAGATAAAGATCTTGCACACACTAATTAAGTGAAATGGTCTTTCAAAATCTTCTCAACTTGATATAGATGGATGCATGCCGTTTTTTTTTTTTTTTTTTTTTTGTCTTACCCAAAGTTTCAATAATCGTATGCAACGATGACGGGTGCTGCTCTATTTGCTACTTTTTATATGGTTAGTTCATTGTGCACTTGATTCTTTTTTTACAATTTAGAATAAGAATTATTGCCGTCTTTGTGTGTGAAATGATATACTAGCTAGCCATGCAAAACAATTTAACAATCAATTGACTTTTTTTTAATCCATTTCACATCATATCAAATAGGATTTGGCCACTAATAAATTCATTAAGAGATTTTAATTACCTGATGAATCTTTTAGACACCTAAAATAAATACATAAAAAATTCACTTGTCGTATGCTAGTATTAGTTATGAGAATTCAAGTGAAATATGATTGTTAGGATTTTCTCTTCTCACCTATTATATTTAATTTGATTAGTATTAGTAATTGATTTAACTTATTTTAAAGTATAAAATATATTTTAAAGAATAAAGTGGATCATGATAGTCATTATTAAAAAATTAATAACTTAAAATTTAATAATTAATAAAAAAAAGGTTCCATTATAACCTTATCCTAAAATACAAAGAGACTTTTTATAATTTTAGAAATAAATTATGCAGTATAAATTTACAATAAAAGCAATGTTATAATTTGTAAGTTTTATTTTTTTTGTAATTTTTATTTTTATCATATTTTTTACTGCATAATAAATTTCTACTATCATTTCAAGCATCGCAAAGCAACTGGTCTTCTCCCAATTTCCTATCTTTTCCCCTACCTGCTCCGCTCCCTTCTTCCTCATGCACTCGTAGATAAAGAGTGTGAATAAACCAATGTGTACACACAAAATCAAAAGAAGTAATCATTACATCAATCTTCTTTCAACCTCCTCAAGCTGACCTGACCAAATAACATTCTCGCTTCAAAAGATGTGAACACCTCTTTTCTTATAAATTATTCATTATTATAAATATGATAGAATTTAATTTAAATTAATATTATTTATTGAGGAAAATACAAGTATGTCTTCGTCTTGTTTCTGTCAAATTTGCAATTGTAATACGAGAATTCATAGAAAATAATTAAATAATTAAATAAACGATTAACTAAGTAAGACAAATTCAACCATAAAAAAAAAAAAATTAGCATTTTTTCTCCCATTCGTTAAGATTCTTGACAATAATTTCTTGTTTAAAGCAGATATCTTGAACCCTTATCATTGAACTAGTATTCATCTTTTTGGACTTAAAAGATCACAAAGGTCATGAAAAAAATGAGCCGCAATCCCATCATTGCATGCGCGCGAGATATTTAAAATCAATATGACCTGTTTGATTTGAAAACTTAAATGAAACTGAAGCTTGAGGCTGATCTTCATGTATTTTTTTCCTTACGTACTAGCCAGTTGAAGAGTAATATGTCCCACCAGAAATATTTCGTAAGGCGATTTGTTACTAAAGGATCGATGTGAGATAGATATTTTTGACATTTGGTAGGATCTAGAGTAAGGAGGCTTCTCTTCTGAATGGGTATCATTGAGAATTTTAACATTACGATGATATTAAGAATTTGCACATTATAATAAGGGTTATGTTTTGGTTGATTTTTGAAAAAACAAATTGAAGTCATATATGTTCTTATAATTTTTATCTAAAATCTCGTAATTTTTTATAAAAATCTAAAAATATTTGAATTTTTTTATAACTTTAAATGATATAATTATAATTTTTTATGTGTTTGATATATATATAAAATCCATACTAATAACTTTCTATGAAAAAGTTACAAGTTTATATAAAAAGTTATAAGTTTTATGACTCTTGTATTAAATTTTGACAAAAATTTACAAAATTTATGAAAAACGCAATGCTGTAAAATCTAAAAATTAAATATGATTTTTTCCGTTCCATTTAACCAACGCATTGGTCTAGTTATGGATTAGTTAATCGGTTTTAAGATTTTACAAACTTGAAAATATTTTTTAAAATTCTCTTTTTAATTTTTGTAAAACCAGCAAAATTACTTGGAAACAAGAAATAATCGATTTCACCTTATAATTTTAGAAAAACAGCATTTACAAAATTAAATATCCAATTCAATCAAGAACAATAATGAATCATAATAAAATAAAGTATAAAATGTAAAATAGATGGGATAGAGATATTCAAACGCAAATATATAATGATTTTTCCTTGAAAAATCATCTCCAAGTTATACATTCGCTTTTTCAAACTCTCAACTAAGTTCGAATCTACTAAATATCAATTCTTCCAAATTTAAATAGGTATTTGAAGAACTTTTTATAGTGATTGTTCAAGCACAATACCTTTCGAGAATCTCACTTAAAGAAAAAGAAAAAGAAAAATTTCAGTTACTTTTCTACCCTAGGTACGGCTAACACTAGAAGACCTAATAATATGTAAAATGAAATGAAAGAAATATTAACAACTCAACAGTTCAAATTATAAATTGAAGCTCTAAAGAAATAGATTCACTCAAATTTAATTCAAATTGAAGAGATGAAGTAAAGAATTAAAGTATAAAAGGATTGGATAGTATTTGTCTTTTAGAAGATAGGGTTTCGCACTAAAAAAAGTTAGAAATTGGCATTTATATCAAGTGAACACAGTACACAATAAAATAGCCTTTATTTGAAAAATTAACCCCTGCAATCAAAATCGTCATTATGATCGCGAATTCAAATGTTAAATTTTTTATCAGAATCACAAAAACTAGTTATAAAAACTTCAATTCAAATCACAGAAAAATAGTATGTAAAATCCAATTTGAATCATCAAGATTTGAAATATTCCACTAGTTCTAAGATATTTGAGATCAAAATCAAAAAAATTATTGTAAAGTTTCTTTTTGTGATTTGAATTGTAATACATTCAAAGCACTCTTGTATTTGCTCTATTCTCAAAATCATGATCGCAAATATAGTACAAAACTACCAATTCGAATCACAAACTTGCAGATTGAAAAAAAAATTAAAAATTCATTTCAAACATCATAATTCAATCCAAAAATATAATTCCAACCTTAAAGAATTTGAAAAATTATTTAAGAATATATTTGAATTTTTTTATGAATTTTTTTTAAAAAAATTAATCAAAATCATGAGACAAACATTCTAAAAATGATTTTAAAATTTGAGTTAAATTCTAATAAATTTAAATTTTTATAATTTTAATTAAATAAGACCTAAGCTAAGTTTTCAACAAAAAAATTCAAAACCATTCAAAATTGATTCACTAAAATTAAATCAAATAAATTCAATAAAAATCGTTTGTTATTTTCAAAACATAAATTTACTCATTAAAAAGAAGAAGAACTAAGGCCAATGATATAATAGAATGCATAAAACATGTTCCAGGCCGCAAGGCAAGACAAGCACAAAGGTAATGTAGCACTCAATTAAGCACCTTGAAGATTGAGCACTATAACATATAAACTACACTATTTGCCACCAATGAGATGTTCGTGGCAAAGCCCACGCCTAATCTTACGTGCCTTTGTGATAAGGGACCAAGCTGCGGTCAATTTATATCCCAAAGCGCCTCTATGCTAATTAGGGGTATGACTAGGAAGTCATGCCCTAGCCACTTGGGAGACCATGCATTCTTCAAACTTCACAACTGATTTCTCAACTTGCCGCAATGTTTGAGTAGGCTACTGTTATTTTCACCCATTTGACATTATTTTTATAATTTTATACATTTAAACAAATGTGTCACTAAAAAAGATTAGATCAAAACTCATCAAACAATGATTTTATCAAATTTTATGTTTCAAATATAAGAAAATATTTATGATCGTTGAAGTATTTTTCAAAATCAACTTAAATCACATTTTTCTATTTCACAAGCACATGAAAACTAAATTTCTTCCTTATTGTCAATGTGCACACACCAGACAATTATCTTAGGAATAAATTAGACACAAACTCATTCTAAGGTATATGTTAGCAACATGGTAATAGAATTAAAAGCTCTTAGAATCTCAGCATCCTCTAACACCTCTAAACTCTACTCACATTTCTTAATAGAGAGGAATTTCTTTGCTAGCACGGTAATAGAATTAAAAGTTTTTAGAATCCCTCAACATCTTCTAGTCACATTTTTCTTTCAGCGATGCAATTCTTTCTGAGTGTTAATTCTATCTCTTTCTTCTTAATATAAAATCACCTCTTCTGATGAATAATTAATATTTTTTAAGAATAGTATATTTTAACATAATTATCCTTTACTATCATCTGTCATAATTATCACATGTTGCTTCTTATCATCATCTATTATAGCACACTACCACTATTTATTACATATTATAAATTGGAATCATTCGACAACGATGCATTCCTTTCACTCTCTCATACAAATTTTTATTATATTATTCTTAAAAGATAATTTTGAAAAAATAATGTGATATTTTTTGAAATATTTGCATGTAACCAAACATTAAATCATACATTTCAAAGAATATTTTTACACATCAAGAGCTCAAAATAACTTTGTAAGTTATCATGCCAATTATTCACATGCATGTTGAAGCTTTTGGAAAGGGATGGGGCGAAAATCAAATTCATGATTTTCTTTTGATTATAGTTGAAATTCAATTTCTGTACCGTACTTTTTGTTCTCATCTCTTATTACTGGAGAGTTTTTATTTTGCTAAGTCTTTGTTTGGATTAGTTGTAATAATTTAAATTCTTCTTGTATTTTATTTTTTGCCAAATTTCCCATGTTCAAGTGGAATTCAAATTTGGTTTTGCACTTCAGTTATAATGTTACCGTGTTTAATGGCACAACATTAGTAAATTGTTTCCTTAATCCATATAAGGTCGTCCTAGAAAACGAGAGAAGTTTCTCTTCCTTTACGTCAACTTTAAATTTCAGCAATCATTTTAAACTTTAAAAAGATGTGTCATTTCAACTTTGGAAATATATTATGTTTTTGTATTGAGCTCATGAATTATATTCCTCAGTTAATTTAATAAGCATCACATTCAAATCTGCCAACAGTGTCAGCCGATACTATTTGACAAATTTATTGAAACAACTCTGGTTTTACTCATTTTCTTTTTCTTATTGTTTAATTTAGCTTTTGAGCTTATAGTATATCTTAATTCGTAATTTTATACTTATATTTTTTTTTAAAATTAAATTTTAAATTTTATTTTTATTTATAATTAATTCTCTATTTTCATTTAACGAAGAATTTTTGTCTATAATTATCAAATGTAATTGACATTGTAAATTTATATAATTATATCATAATATAATAATAAAAAATTATTTATTTAGATAAAAATTATTATAATTTAAAAGCAATCTTTAAACAAATATAATGAAATCAAATCTATTAAAATATAGTAATATATATGATTGAAATTGTGTATCTTAATTCTCTTAACAATTTTATCACTTGATTAATTTCTATTTTTTTAATTTTCATATTATGTTTTAATTATACAAATTGATAAAGTATTGCTGTATATAACCATTACATCCGAAAAGTTTAAAAATAATTATGATAAGAAATTAATTAAAAAATAAATTCTAAGACCCATTTTTTTTACGTCAAGGTGAATATGTTTGAATATGATACCTCCATAACAAATTATTTAAATCCCTCAATATTCCTTTTTTTTTTTAGTTAACTCCTCGTCACTCTGAAACCTAATTAAAAAAAAGTATGTAAGAATAAAATTATAAGCATGAAAAGTTTAATGTAATTAAAAAAGTAGTCATAATCATTAGCACGCGATTTTAATTGACTGAATATGGGCTATGAGTTATTCTCAATCTCCCAATGGGCCACTAATAATAGTTAGGATAACTATAGTTGACTGTAGGGCAGTTATAGGACACTTAAAATTTTATAAAAAATTGGCTTCCAATTTCCACTTTGATGTGCCGATAGAAGCTTTCTTACTCTATTAAAGCTTCCCGTTATACTCTTTAGTCTCTCCCGATTTTAATTAAGTGGATGTAAAAAATATTCTAAATACTCTTTGTTTTCATATGATTGATTTGAAATAAGGAGAATAAATATTAAAATAACAATTGTTATACGTTATTGTTTCACCGTTTATATATATATTGTTATTCATATTAATTATTATTATTATTATTATTATTATTATTATTTATAGTTAATTTAAAAAAGGAATTCAAATATGACGAGAAGATTGATGTGTAAGACATATTATTCTAAAATTTAACATTCCTTTATTTTTTGAAAATTTTTAGTATATTGGATCCATTTATTTAAAGAATAATAGTTTCCTGTTTGTCAATAATTAGATAGATGTATCAAGAAGATCTTTAGGTTTTTCCTCCTTATTTTGTTGACAACATGGCTAATCCTCCTAGATTATTTATTTATTAATTATGAATTATTGTGGAAGACTGAGATTGTGGATTCGTGTGCTTATCATTACCAAAGGCACTTTTTGAAAACAGAAGAAGAAGTTATATTCTTGGAAGATCACATACACATCCAAGCCTCAAAGTTGGAAGTCTGATCAATCAGTTGATCTTAAATACAATGAATGTGAAGATATTGTTGCCTCTATCATAATTACCAACTTTAGAATATAGAAGAAAACATAATTTTAACGTGTAAATTATCAGGGGCAACTGATCCTGGCAAAGTTTTTTGGTTTTTAGTTTTCACGCTCTATTTACAGCTGTCAATGACTGATTTTTCTGGACTAATTTAAAAAATTGCCAAGGATAAAAACGTTACAATTGACCTCACTTTTAAAGTTATAGAAATATATGATTTTTTTTTCAGAATTCTTTTCAGATAAGTTGGGTTTAAATCTAAGATATTATGAAAATGTTTAATTAGAAAATTTCAAAGACTCAAGTAACGAAATAAAAAAAACTAATTCTCTTATTGATTCATATCCAATGAAATCTATTATTGTCACCTAATTATAATGAATTTCTCTTATTTAAAACTCTTCTTTGTATTGGATTATATTATCCTTTTGAAAAAAAAAAATTACCTTTCTCTTTTTATCTCTTATCACCGTTCACTATCGTTATTCGCTATTAACTACCACCCAATATCATTTTCTACTGCTGATTACTATCCACCACCACTATTATTGTTGATCACTATCCACTATTATTTACTATCATTTACCATTTATCATTATTACCTATTGCCATTAACTACTATCTACCGTCATATATCATTGTTGATTACCAACCACTATCACCTACCACTCTTAACTATAAACCAGCATTATCTTCATCGTTGACTATCATCCACCATCATCTATTATCCTTAACAATTGTATATTATTATCTATTGTCATTAATCACCATCCATAATTATTAATCACTATTGTCACGTCCCAATCTATGAAACATGACCAGTGTAAAAGATTACCATCAAGAATCTCCTTTCATCAGGAAACCCCATACAAGCCTTACAATGCAATTAATATACTAATGACTCATTATTTTGTCAATTCATGATGAAATATTTAAATACTAAATTCCAATGAAAAAATTCAACAGAATTTCTTCTGTTTTTCAGACACCTAGCCATAAGGCTTATACAATAGCACAAGGGCTACACGCCCACCAAAACCTGTACAATATTATAACAAACACAATTGCCCAAATTACACAATCTACATCCTATTGGACAACTAATAATCATATATATACATATGCAATCCTACCAACTGCCACTGGTTTCACCATTCATATACATTTAATCTCCGCAAGAACGATCCACTCGATCCAAGAGCAGATCTTGTGTCAGTGTTAGATGAAGGAACGATAGAAGGATCCTAGACTCTAAAAAAAACATGGAAAAGAAAGAATGAGTTTTATAGAAACTCAGTGAATAAACAATCCTATGATCACCCAAAATTTTATTTAAAATCACATTTGAAAGTATATATATATGTGTGTGTGTGTGTGTGTGTGTGTGTGTATGTTTGTGTGTGTGTGTATAAATATAGCCATGAAGATATGTTTACCCGTTTTGTAGCCATAATCTCATTATACATTTGAAAACCATAATTCAGCAAGATAGTCAAGTATTTGAAAATATGATATTCAATAACGTAATAATAAACAGAAGAGAAAGCCAATAATATTTTAAACTTTCATTAAAACTTAATACAGTAAAACATACAACTGGATTTTTAAAGAATAAATTTAAAATAGTAACGAAATCATAATACCCATCATAAGTCATCTGACACGTCTGTCGGATGCTCACAAACGTATATCTCTATACCTCTCTCCATCCTTATTGCTCCCCACCAGCTATTTCAAGTGCACTTGAGGGTTATTACCCAAATTTTTCAATGGATCCAATATTTCAATTAATATTCAGAATATAACATGCAGCATAAGAATCTTTATTCGGGTAAGTAATATTTTCAAAACATACATAAACTGTTAAAGCAATACCATAACCATTTCTCTTATAGAAAAGTAGTATAATTAATTTCAATAATAAATAGTAAGATGAAAATGCATAATTTTAGCATGGTAAACTATTTCATGTACATGCACAATATATAAATATACCTTTAGAATCAGATTAATATATAGAACAATTTTATTATTTAAAAGGAATTATAACATCTCATATAGTAAAATTTTATTATATTCACGCATAGGATTTTCAGTGAAAAGGATTGTCCACTCACCTTAGATGCCTTTAGAAGCTAGATCAGCTAACTTGGGTTTTTCAGTTGAAGCTTTAGAAATTGGATATTGGTTCAATCCAAAGGAATATATCTAAATTGAATCCACAAGAAAAATTCTAACTTTCATCAATTTTGAAACTAGGAGTTCAAACTAATCCACTTTGAAAGTTGATGTAGGTAAGTTATAAAATAAATTTTTTATTCTAGGATTATTCACCAGCTTCAAAGATGTCAGTAGCCAGCCCGACCAGAGCTGGGATGTCACCGGTGAGCCTATAGAAGTTGCTGGCCAAACCTACACTGTTAAGGGTCTTAACTTAAATATCTTAGAAAACTAGTTATAGGATTACTATAAAATAAATTCGATGATCTAGGAATACTCACCGGAGTCTAAAGTATCGATGACCAGCTTACCGTCGGTGAAAACTTCACTGACAAGCCAAAAGAAGCCACTGGCTGAACCAACTGAAGAAGGAGGAAAGAAAGCTGCTGGCTGTGAGTTAGTTAGAGAAAGACACTGAAGAAGAGGAGGAAAGTGGTCAGGGTTTTGCTAGAGCTCATCAAGCTGAGGAGGAACTAGTTCAGTTGACAATCGAGTAACTACAACTGCAAAGAAGCTTGCAGCCGTAGAGAAGCCGTCTGCTCAGGGAGAAAAGGCATTGAAAGGAAGAAGATGCCTAGTGATTAGAGGCGTGCCAAACAAAGACAGCTTGAAGGAGATCGCGGAAGCAAAGAAGATTGGCCGGAGATCACAGTTAGGCAAAGGAGTTTTGGGAAGAGTCTAGGGAAAGAAGTCGGTTGCTGGGGAAATTTATACAAAAAATGAAATAGGAAAATTTATATTTTAACCCCAAGATTTTCCACTGCCTTAAACAGATTGATTTCATTCCTTGATTAAACCAAACAAATATAAAATCAATCATTATCATTATCATTATCCTTAATTCTTTTTCTTTGATTCCATTCTGCACTAGTTAAAACAAATGCCTCCTAAGTATATTAAAGTGACTTAATATTTCTGCTATATAAAAATAATAAAATTAGTTAAGATTGATATTTCATACAACTTTTATATAAAAAAAAATTATACTATCACAATTTTAATTAAAAGTTGTATCTAACTTTTACATAAAAATTTGAAAACAGTCATATCATTTTTTTTTCTATTAGGTAAGAAATTAAGGATCGTTAATTGCATAATACTCTGTAACCGGGATTTGATATGGCATTGACCACTATTGTATTTTAAAAGTTATAGTACATAGAGTTTAATTAATTAAATAATCATAATATATATATATATAAACATAATAATAAATATATATATTTCAAAGCATGCAATAATTGTTCAAAAATTAATTTTTTATTGTCATATTTATAGTGAATCACATAATGTAATTAAAGTTTTATAAACATAAAAATAGATTTTTTTTTTTTTTTGTATATTGATTGCTTGCAGTGTTTATATCATAGGCAGGATAAAAAAAATATACATCATATAATCGACAAAAGTCATAAAAAAATTGAATTTAAAATATTAAATTTGAATTTGGTCAAACTTCAAGATGCATAACTTGGCAAAAATTCAATTATTATCCAACATGTTCATACAAGGTTGGCATGAGTATAAACTTCTTGTTGGATAATGACTTCAATTAATATAAGTAAGCATCAAGGAACAATCCTGACCATAGGATATGAATGGGCATCAAGTAATCAATCTTGGCCATTGGATATGCGCGAGAATCAAGAGTTGATTCTTGACTGTTGGATTTATGTGGCCTCCAAGTAATTAATTTTGGACCATTGATTATCCTTGGTTTTAACCTATAAATAGCCTATGCTTATAATCTTCTAAGTGTCTAAGATTTGAAGAAGAGCACTTTCCTTTGTATGCTTTTCTAAGCTTTGTAGTTAGCATTTTAGTTTTGTTTCTTCTGATGAGGTACTCAAATGCTTGGAAAAAATGCTCTTGTTTGAGAGAAAGGGTATATTGGGATTTGGAGAAAGGTTAAGAATTTGTACTCCACATTTGCATTACTAGTGGAATTTGATCTCCTTCCCGTGGACGTAGGCAATTTGCCAAACCACGTAAATCATTTGTGTTGCTCTCTTTCTCTTGTGCAACTTTTATTTTAGTTTTAGGTTAGTCACACCAATTGTTAAGCACACTTCTACACAACAATTGGTATCAAAGCAAGATTTGACCTTGGCTTTGTCAAATTTCACTTCTTGGAGAAAGGTTGAGAATTTGTACTCCACATTTGAATTACTAGTGGAATTTGATCTCCCTCCCATGGATGTAGGCAATTTGCCAAACCACGTAAATCATTTGTGTTGCTCTCTTTCTCTTGTGCAACTTTTATTTTAGTTTTAAGTTAGTCACACCAATTGTTAAGCACACTTCTGCACAACAATTGGTATCAAAGCAAGATTTGACCTCGGCTTTGTCAAATTTCACTTCATTTGATTGTCAACCAGAGCCCAATTGAGAATGGACAATATGTCACCAAGTTCTAATTTGGCAAGATCATCGACAAGGAAAGTAGTGACCAATGCGAAGATTGAAGTGGAAAAATTTGATGGAACAAACAACTTTAGCATGTGGCAATGCGAGATGTTAGATGCTCTTTATCAACAAAAGCTTGACATTACACTTAAAGAAAATAAGCTGGCTAATATCGATGATATGAAATGGGCTCGGGTTAATTGAAATGCTTGTGTTGCAATCCGATCATGTCTTTCCAGAGAACAGAAGTTTCCGTATATGAAAGAAACATCTACAAGCAAGTTATGGATGGAGCTAGAGAAGCAATTCATAATGAAGAGCTGTCAAAATCGACTTTATCTAATGAAAAAGTTGTTTCGTTTCCAGTATCAACCAAGTACTACTATGTACAATTATATTTCTGAGTTTAAAAATTTAGTAACCCAGTTGTTAAACCTTGAGGAGGTCATTAAAGAAGAAGATAAAGCGATGATGCTCCTAACTTCTCTCCTGAAGGAATATGAACACCTTGTCACTACTATACTTCACGGAAAGAATGAAATTACTTTTGATGAAGTGTTTATTGCTCTGTACAATATTGAAATTAGAAAGGCGGACCAGCATAGGAGAAGCCTCCGCTACAAGAGGTAAGATTCAAACCAAGGAGAAAGGCAAGCCAAGGAGACGAGGCATATCTCATTCAAAGGGCAAGCTTGCTAAGGATGAATGTGCCTTTTGTCATGAAAAAGGCACTAGAAGAAAGATTGTCCAAAGCAGAAGAAGAAAGACAAAGGTAAACCTGTTTTGGATACCTTTACAGATGCCTGTGTTGCCAAGTGTGAAGATGATGAATCTGAATTTGTACTAGTTGGCACATCAAACAAATCTTACTTTGATGAATGGATTATAGATTCTTGATGTACCTATCATATATGTCCTAATAAGGAGTGGCTTTTTGACTATGAAAAACTTAATGGTAGTGTTATTTACATGGGCAATGGTGAGGGTCTGTAAACAATTGGGAAAGCTTCAATCCATTTGAAAAGTTATGATGGATCAATTAGAGTTCTAATTGATATTTGGTATGTACTAAATTTGAAGAAAAATCTCATCTCATTAGGAGTTTTGGAATCCAAAAGCTTGACCATAACCCTATAAGAGAGTTCTGAAAGTCAATTTTGGCGCACTAGTAGTGATGAAAGGCATCAAGAAGAATAACTTGTATCACTTCCAAGGTAATACAGTTACTGGGGTGGCTGCTACAGTATCTGGTGAAAATATAGATTTAGAAGTTACCAAATTATGGCATATGCATTTGGGACATGTTGGTGAAAAGGCTCTACAAAATTTGGTGAGACAAGGCCTGCTAAAAGGTGTAAAGGTATGCAAGTTGGATTTTGTGAATACTATGTTCGGGGAAAGCAAGCAAAAGTAAAGTTTGAAACTGCAATCCATAATATTGAGGGTATTTTGGATTATATTCACTCGGATGTGTGGAAACCTACAAAGATAGCTTCTTTAGGTGGTATGCATTACTTTGTTACTTTTGTAGATAATTTTTCCAAAAGAGTTTAGGTGATCTGATGAAGACTAAAGATGAAGTGTTAGATCGATTTGTTAAATGGAAGAAGATGATCGAGACCCAGATAGACAGAAATCAAATGGCTTAGATCAGATAATGGTGAAGAATATCGAAGTGATCCATTATTGAAAATGTGCCAAGAGGAGGGTATTCTATGACACTTCACTGTTAAAGATACACCACAGCAAAATAGGGTGGCTGAATGCATGAATCAGACTTTACTGGAGAAGGTTTAATGTATGTTGTCTAATGCTAAGTTAGATAAAAGATTTTGGGCTGAAGCAGTAATGTATGCTAGCCATCTCATAAATTGTTTGCCATTGCTGTAATTGGATACAAGACACCTATGGAGGTTTGGTATGGAAAACCTGCCACAGATTATGATTCTTTACATGTTTTTGGTTCTCTTACATTTTATCATGTTAAAGAATCTAAGTTAGATCCAAGGGCAAAGAAAGCATTATTTATGGGTATCAATTCTAGCATCAAGGGATATCGTTTGTGGTGTCTTGATACGAAGAAGATAATTTTCAATAAAGATTTCACTTTTGATGAATCTACCTTGTTGAAAAAGGTGACAAAGGAGACTCAGTAGCAGGTGGAGCGAACTCTTCAACAGGTGGAGTTTGATGCATTGAAGATTGTCTCAGCTAATGATGAAACTCCTATAGTTGATAAGAATTTTGAAGGCCAAGGAGTAGAAAATGAAGGTTTAACCTAAGAACCTGTACAACAACCAAGATCAATTATAGTTAATAAGACACAACGAGAGATTCGAAAACCTACTCGTTTTGTTGATATGGTGGCCTATGCACTTCCAGCTGTTCATGATGACATTCCTTTGACTTATCAAGAAGCAATCAAAAGTTCTGAAAGTGAATAACGGAAATAAGCCATAAAGGATGAAATGCAGTCCCTTCAGAAGAATAAGACTTAGGAGCTAGCTCAACTACCAAAGGGTAAAAAAGCCAGTGGGTGCAAATGGATATTTGCAAAGAAAAAAGGATTTCCTAACAAGACTGATATTCGCTTCAAGGCACATTTGGTGGCAAAAGGTTATGCTTAAAAGGAGGGAATTGACTACAATGATGCATTTTCTCCAGTTGTGAAACATTCCTCCATTCAAATTTTATTGGCTTTGGTAGCACAATTTGATTTGAAATTAGTTCAACTTGATGTAAAAACTGCTTTTCTACATGGAGTCTTTGAAGAGGAAATCTACAGAGATCAACACAATGGATTCAAGGTTGTTGGAAAGAAAATTAGGTTTGCAAGTTGAACAAATCTTTATACAGATTGAAGTAATCTCCAAGGTAGTGGTACAAAAGATTTGATAGATTTATATAGGGGTAAAGGTACACATGAAGTAAGTTTGATCATTGTGTATACTTTCGCAAGCTACAAGATGGATGTTTCATATACCTTCTCTTACATGTTGACGATATGCTGATCGCTTCAACAAATCTTGGAGAAATTGGAAGTTAAAAGATCAACTAAGTCAAGAATTTAAGATAAAAGATCTGGATGAAGCTAAGAAGATACTAGGAATGAAGATTAGTAGAAATAAGGGCAAGGTTTGTCTATCACAAAGACAATATTTGAAAAAGGTTCTTCAACGTTTTGGCATGAATGAGTAGTCAAAACCTATAAGTACTCCACTTGCTTCTCATTTCAAGCTTAGCTCTACATTGTTTCCTAGTGATGACACGGAATAAGAATACATGTCAAAAGTTCCCTATGCAAACGCAGTTGGTAGCTTGATGTATATGATAGTGTGTACAAGACCCAACATTTCACATGCAATTAGAGTTGTGAGCAGGTACATGCATAATCCTAGGAAAGGACATTGGCAAGCAATGAAATGGATTTTGAGGTATATCCTTAAAACTATTGATGTTGGGTTAATATTTGAAAGGGATGATTCACTTGGTTATTGTGTAGTTATATATGTTAATTCTGACTATACTGGTGATTTGGATAAACATCGATTAATGACTGGATACATATTTACTCTTGCAAAAGCTCTAGTTAGTTGGAAGTCCATTTTACAATCTACGATTGCTTTGTCAAGAACAAAGGCAGAGTATATGGCTATAATAGAGGCTGTTAAAGAGGCAATTTGGTTACAAGGTTTACTTAGTAAGTTGGGAGTTGTTCAAAAGCACTTAAATGTGCATTGTGATAGCTAAAGTGTTATACATTTGGCAAAGAACCAAGTTTACCATGCATGAACAAATTATATCAATGTTCGATTTCATTTTGTGCGGGAAATTATCGAAGAAGGTGAGATATTATGTTAACCAAGGTGATAACAACAGTCAAGTTTAACCATTGCTTGGACTTGATCAATGTCTGTGTATGTTGCTGAGGCAAATTTGAAGGCACTCTTTCTTATGTTGTTTGCTAGAAGATTTGAAAGATGAGAAAATTGAAGTCAAGGTGGAGATTGTTGGATAATGACTTCATTTAATATGAGTAGGCATTAAGGAACAATTTTGACCATAGAATATGAATGGGTATTAAGTAATCAATCTTGGCCATTGGATATGCGCGAGCATCAAGGGCTGATTCTTGACTATTGGATTTGTGTGGCCTCCAAGTAATTAATTTTGGATCATTGATTATCCTTATTAGCCTATAAATAGCATATGTTTATAATCTTCTAAGCGTCCAAGATTTGAAGAAGAGCACTTTCCTTTGTAAGCTTTGTAGTTAGCATTTGAGTTTTATTTCTTCTGATGAGATACTCAAATGCCTGTTAGAAATGTTCTTGTTTGAGAAATAAGGCGTATCGGGATTTGAAGAAAGGTTGAGAATTTGTACTCCACATTTGAATTACTAGTGGAATTTAGTCTCCCTCCAGTGGATGTAAGCAATTTGCTAAATCACATAAATCATTTGCATTGCTGTCTTTCTCTTGTGTAACTTTTATTTTAGTTCTGAGTTAGTCACACCAATGGTTAAGCACGCTTTTGCACAACACTTCTTTAATTCTTTTTTAAGTATTATAATTTTCTCCATCTACCACTAAATATGTATTTTTCCATTGTGTGCTCACATGCCACCTATTTAGAAGGCGTTGGACTATTAGTCTATTACCCAAATCTTTATAAGCTGCAATGTTTAAAAAACTTTGTCTTCCAAATGCAATCAATTTTCATCATTTTTTTATCATATTTCTATTATATTAAAAAATAAATATATAAAAATTGTGTTTGTCTCTCTCAAACACGATAGATCGCACCTTATTATCTACATCACGTCATGCTCATTCAAAATGAACACTTTGTGTGCTATGGATGCTTTTCCATTGCACTAATGTTGGATTAGTTTTTGTAAGGCATGCTCTAGGGTTCTTCACTTTGTACATTTTTTTTTTTTGGAATAATAATATGCAAAATCGAAACCAGACATATATGGCTGAAATGGCTAATGTACAATTTATTAAGTATTTTTATAAAAATATTATAATTTTTGAAAAAAAAATAAATATAAAGCTTCTTAAAAGAAATTCAAAAACATATGGAAAAGTTTTAAATTTGAAAGACTTTCTACATGAGAGGCGTCGCCCAGACCATTTGGCTTCGGTGCATGAGGGCCATAATTCAGCAATTACTTTCACATGTGGAGATTACACAGTCACTTATAGGTGCACGAGATTTACAGTAAAGCAGTAGAGGAGGTGCACGAGATTTACAGTGTTAATAATGGACGTGGTTGTTGTATTGCCACTAATATGCGATATAATACCTCTTAACTGTAGTGAGATCTCCACGTGTCACATCCAGAGTGGATGACCTTGGCACTGGTTGAATTCATTCACGATTAATGTGATTAGGACCGGTCAAACCTTTTCTACCTTGTTCATCTAATATTGTGTCTTGTATTCTTCATGTTTTTAAATTGACCTCTCAGCCTCATGATTTACCATGTTTTACGGAGAAAATTGAAAAAATAAAATTTTAAATTTAAATATTTTAAATCTACACATAATTAATATAATATTATAAAGTACATCTGAAATCATATATAATATCATAACAAATCTAAAATTACACATAATTTATTTAAATTATCTCAAATTAAAAAATAATAATTTGAAAGAAAAAAGAAATAGTTAATTTTATAATAAATTTTTAACAATTAAATTATTAAAAGAATCAATAATAATATATATATTAATTCATAAAAGTAAAATTATAACTTCATATTTTCGAAATTCTGTGGAATAAAATAGTTTAATATTATCCCATCTCCAAATTGTATCACATTAAAAACTTATCTCATGTTTTATTCCGTGAGTAAAAATTCATACCATATTCATATTTTGCATAGACAAAATTTACCTGGAATCCAAAATTTCGCTATTGAATTCTTATTTCAATCTAATACTCCTTTCTAACAGAAAATTATTGAAATAAAATCCAAAAACCCCCGTAATTGTTTTTATTTCCCTATATATTACCTTTATGCAATTTGATCTTCATGCATATTACTTGTCAAGCTTTGCTCTTGTTTTTGGAAAGATTTTGTGCATAAGAATTCAAACTCGAAATTCCTTTTCTAGAAGTCAGTTCCATGAAAAAGTCTGTAATTAACCTAGTTTTGGAGTTTTCTTTTTTTTTCTTTTGGTAATTAATTAATACCGACTTTTCAAATTTTAAAATCTAAGCTGGATTGAACTTTGACTTTCTTTAAGTAACCAGGATATTAAGAACCTATTCATAATGAGTTATTTTAATAAATTAAAGCATTAAAAAGACTATCTACTTTGCATAATCAATTTGCCGAAAGGTATTGCTTGCGTAATGAAATTAACTTGTTAGATTTCATGGAAAATTTACACGCGAGAATTAGTTCATGGTTTTTGATTTTTTTTCTCTTACAATTGTTATGTTATTTTTAATATTTACAATGATAAACACAATTTTTTTTTAATATTTGTAAAATAGGTTCTCCTCATTTTCCTTTGAGAACATACCATACCGGTTTATGTTTTTCATACTTCTAATAATTTTTTTATAACATATTTTAATTTTTCATAAAAAGAATTTTTTTAAAAAAATATTTTTTATGTTGCAAACTTAATTGATACAATTACAACCTTTTTCCATATTTATCCGTAAATTTCATGCAAAGTTGTAACTTTTATTAAAGGTTACAAAATTTTATTTTTCAGTCAAATTGTTGTTAAAATAATTTTACAAAAATTGCAAAAACTCTAAACATACATTAAAGCATTATTTTCAAATAAAAAATCAATTGTATGATAAATGTGTAAGAATTATTTTTATAATTCTTCTAGTATGCTACAAATAATTGTAATTTTATTTTGTTAAAATAAACGGGATAAAATATAATATATAAATGGATGCAAAAGATAGACCATTAATCTATTGAGGTGATCCATATACATTAGATTAGGACATTTGTTGATGATTGGTGTGGGTATAATAGTGTAGACCTTAACCCTAAGGCCCATGATGGGAGAGTCCTAGGGTTAATATATAGGCTAGGTCCCTTCTGTACTCATATGACGATTAGTCTATCTGAACTCCTTGCCCCATTGAGAGTGTGTTTGATGAGAGTGTGATTTGCAGAGAAAGTTCCTAGTCATTCATCTGTACAGATTGTAGATTAGAAAGTAATTTGTTCATCTGTGAGTATAATTAGTCATGAACATAACAGGTATGTGTTTAATTTTTAGTATTCTAATTTCATACAATTGTATTGTTTAATTCTGCTTACATATGGTATCATAGCAGGGATTGCATGATTTAGAATCTGTTGAAATTCTTGGATCTCATCATATGATTTATTTTTATTTCTCTCTTAATTATATATAATTAAAGTTGTAATTTTAATTTGTATGAATTCTGTAAAATTGAGATATGATAAGTTAGGGCTTTGATAAATCGTAATTTTCTAAATTCATCAAAATAAAAATTTTCATTTTTTATGGAGAATTAAGAGAGTAATTAAAATTTTAATTTTTAAAATTAGAATTAGGGTTTTCAAACCTAAATTTCAATTTCATGATTCTAGTAAGAATTGGTGTCCCAGATAACATATAAATTGTATGCCAATTAGTGATGAACAAAATCCATAGAGAAATTACATCAAATTTTGGATGAAACCTTCAATTTTGTCCTGGATTAGTTTTGGTTTAATTGAGCTAAAGATCTAGGAAAATTTTTGATAATCTCTGAAAGTTTTTAGTACAGATCTATCTAAAATAAAGTTTTGGATCAATAAAACAAAAAAAATTGGAACAGAAAAAGGTGAAAAATGCCGAAAAACTACTTAGACCTGTTTTCTTGAATTGGGTTGCACCTATAATCAAGTTGACCCGACTACAAGTTGAAGACGAGGCACGTGTATTACACGCGCTTGTAAGCACGCATGGTGGTGTGCTGGCATGTGGGCAAGTGGACTGAGTTACCAGCACGTGACAACATGTGAAAGTTTCTGTCGGTGCATAGGTGGCGCATAAAGGTGCATGGTGGCACATGAAGGTGCGTGTTATGCTATTTCTTGAAATTTTTTCCATCCTGGTTGAGTTATTAAGCTATACTTTTAATGTTTGTGCTAAATAAAATGTTTTACATGGTTTGATCTAGATTGTTTAAGTGAAAAACTTTTAGGAATGCTATGAAATTTGATTCTCATGTGTTTTGGGCAAGAGAAACTGGTTCTTGATTAAAAATTTTCGTGAATTGTTGTGGGTGATTACCACCAAAATAGGATTACTCATATCAGTTTATGGAATTTTTAATATTAAAAGAATGTTTCTAGTTATTGCATACAATCACTTGCTCAAATGGGGTTATTATGTGTTTTAACTGGGAGCCTTAAAAATGGATGCAATTATTGGAGAATGCATTAGTCTAGAAAATGTATCTGCTCAAAGGGGATAGATTTTCAAACCTAGTGTATTCTCATTGATTAACTTATCTGAGGTTCTAATCATGGTTGCACATTCTGCCCAAAGGGGAACGTGTGATGTTAAGTTGGTCTCACAATGATAACTTATTTTAATTTGAAGTTGAATCTTACCCTTATTATTTATTCTAATGCATTCATATTTTGTGATAATAGTTACCTTTTCAATGAATAACTGTTCTGCACCAATTAAGATGCTAACTGGATCAAATTTTAACAAATGGAAGCAAGATATAAAGTTTTCTCTGGGAATAGCTGAATTGGATATGGCCCTAAGAGAGGATAGGCCAATTGTTCCTAATGAAGGGAGGACACATGAGCAGAGAGAACTTCTGGCTAAGTGGGAGAGGTCCAACAGACTGTCCTTTATTGTAATTAAAAAGACAGTTTCTGAGCATTTACTAAGTGGTTTGCCTGAGACCATAAGTGCAAAAGAATTCTGAACTTCTCTAGGTAAGAGATACCAAGTATCCGACAATGCTAAAGCCAGATGTCTAATAAAATAGTTAAGTGACATGAGGTATGACAACATAGGGGGAGTAAGGGAGTTCATTCTGAAAATGGTTCATCTTAAGATCAAGTTGAAAGCCCATGACATTGACCTGAATGAAAACTATAGTGTCTCTCATGCCCTAAATTGCCTATCTATTAAGTTCACCCAAATTAAAATAGCCTATAATACTTTTGGTGAGAAATGGATCATCAATAAGCTGATTACAAAGTGTGTGGCTGAGGAAGAGAAATTAAGGAAAGAGAAGAGTGAAATGTCCCTGTTGATTATTCAAGGTAAACCCCATTCTGGCAAGGGCAAGGATAATTGGAAACACAAGAAAAATCGACCTGCAAATCATAATAAAAATCAGGATTCAAAGAAATCAGGCTATGATTAGAACCACAATGTTGGAGGTCCAAAATCGGGTAATTCCAAGAAATCTATCTGGTGTTTCTTGTGTAAGAACAAAAGACACAAAAAGAGCGAATATGCAAAACTCAAGGCTTAGATTGAATACAAGTAGAAATCATGAGGTAATCTTTTATCTTTTATTTGTTTTGAATCCAACCTAATTGATGTGCCCATTAATTCTTGGTAGCTTAATAGTGGTTCTACAACCCATGTTGCTGTATCTTTACAGGGGTTCACAAACTTGAGAAAACCTAGAATGAAAGAAAGCAAATTGAGGGTGGGAATTGATTTTGAAGTCATGGTGGAGTTAGTTGGAAATTTTAGCTTAGTGTTAGGATCAGGATTTGAACTTATTTTAAAGCACACATTTTATGTACCTTCTTTTAGAAGGAATTTGATTTATGTTTCTTGTTTGGACAAGGTTGGTTTTATTGTTTCTTTTGGCAATGAAAAAATAAATTTGATGTTAAATTCCCAAATTGTTGGTTGTGGATCATTAGTAGATGGTTTATACAAATTTTCATTAGCTTCTGATAATGTTTCCACATCGCTTCACGTTGAAAATTCTATTGCTAAAATCCTTTTTATTGTGGCACAAGCACTTAGGTCACATTTCTAGGGAAATGGTTGAAAGATTAATTAAAAAAAATGTTTTCCCTCCCTTAGATTTTAGTGATTTAGGCACTTGTATTGTTGCATTAGGGGAAAATTCAATAAAACTAAAAAGACAGGTGCAACAAGAAATTCAAGTCTTTTGGAAATAATTCACACTGATATCAATAGACCATTGTCTTCAACTATTTGTGGTAACAAGTATTTTATCACTTTCATTGATGACTTTTCTTGATTTAGTTATCTCTATTTGATTAGAGAAAAATTAGATGCACTTGATAAATTTAAAGTTTTTAAAATTGAAATAGAGAAACAATTAGGAAAGGTCATTAATGTAGTGAGATCTGATCATGGTGAAAAATATTATGGTAGATATGATGCTGTTGGATAGCACATAGGACCATTTGTAGGATTCTTGCAAGATTATGGAATTATTCCACAATACAGTGTAGCCGAAAGGCGTAACCGTATATTGAAAGACATGATAAGGAGTATGATGAGTAGGTCAAACTTGCCAGAATTCCTATGGGGTGAAGCCTTAAAGACTGCATTTTACATCCTAAACAGAGTTCTCAACAAATCCATTCCTAAGACACCTTTTGAACTCTGGACAAGTAGAAAGCCTAGCCTAAACCATCTTCTTGTTTGGGGTTGCCCGACAGATGTAAGAATCTATAATCCCATGGAGAAAAAGACAGATCCTAAAATAAGTCGTTGCTTTTTCATTAAATATCTGGACTATGCAAAAGGATATAGGTTCTATTATCCTAGTAGGGGTACTAGGATTATGGAGTCAGTGAATGTAAAATTTCTAGATCTTAAGGTGGCAGATGTTGTTGTTCCACCTGTTGAGGCTAGTGTTGTTTTTCCAGAGATAGTTTCTTTGCCTTTACTGATTTATTAGAACCACATCTTGCCTGCTACTCATGCTGGAGTTGATATTCTAGTAGAGAATGTGACTAATACTCCTACTATGGTTGAGATTTCCCAACCTATTAAACATGTTGATCAAATGCCTGTAAGGAGATCAGTCAGAGAGAGACAGCCTACCATTTCTAATAATTTC
The DNA here is from genome assembly GCA_026873985.1 of Saraca asoca. Lineage (NCBI taxonomy): Eukaryota > Viridiplantae > Streptophyta > Magnoliopsida > Fabales > Fabaceae > Saraca > Saraca asoca. Next base: position 32,547 of record JANHAO010000958.1, read on the forward strand.
ATGGTTTATCTAAGTGAGGATGCTTATGACATCGGGGATGTGATTGATCCCAAGAATTTCCAGAAAGCTATCTCCTATGCTCAATCTGATAAATAGATAAATGTCATGAATGAAGAAATGCAATCTATGGATAAAAATAATGTATGGGAGCTTGTTGAACTGTCAGAAAATTGTAGGCCGATTGATTGCAAGTGAATTTTTAAAACAAAGAAAGATTCAAAAGGGAAGATAAAGAGGTTCAAAGCCAGACTTGTACTGAAAGGTTATACTCAAAAGGAGGGCATTGACTTCAATGAAACCTTTTCGCTGGTATCAACTAAAGATTCCTTCAGAATTGTTATAGCTTTAATAGCTCACTTCAATTTAGAATTACATCAGATAGATATCAAAACAGCCTTCTTGAATGGTAATCTAAGTGAAGTGGTGTACATGTGACAACCTGAAGGCAATTTATGGCTTGAAACAGACTTCAAGACAGTGGTATCTGAAGTTTGATGAAGTGATTACTTCTTTAGGTTTTGAAAAAAATAGGGTTAATCAGTGTATATACGTTAAGGTTAGTGGGAGCAAGTTAATTTTTCTCATTTTGTATATGGATGACATTTTGCTTGCCAGCAATGATCATGGTTTGCTTCATGAGACCAAGCATATGTTGACATAATTCTTTGATCTAAAAGATCTTGGAAAAGCATCATTTATGTTAGGGATTGATATTCACAAAGATAGATCACGTGGTATGCTTGGATTATCTTATGAGGCTTACATTAATCAAGTCTTGGAGAGATTCAACATGTAGAATTATAAACTCGGGGATGTTTCAGTCATTAAAGGTGACAAGTTCAACAAATATGAGTGCCCAAAAAATGAGTTTAAGAAAGCATAAATGAAACATAAACCTTTTGCTAGTGCATTAGGGAGCTTGATGTATGCTCAGGTGTGCACCAGGCCTGACATTGCTTTCATAGTTGGCATTTTGGAGAGATACCAGTCTAATCCTAGTAGAGATCACTGGACAGCTGCTAAAAAAGTAATGAGGTATTTGCAAAAGACTAAAGACTACATGCTTGTATATAAAAGAGTCGACAAATTAGAGATTATGGGGTATACTGACTCAGATCTTACTGGGTGCCTTGATGACAAGAAATCAACTTTAGGCTATATTTTTATAATGGCTGGAGGTGCAATATCCTGGAAAAGGAAGAAACAAACGCTGGTTGCCTCTTCTACTATGCAAGCAGAGTTTATTGCTAGTTATGCTACTACTACTCATGCTGTTTGGCTAAGAAATTAGTGACAGGACTTCGGATTATGGATTCCATTGCTAGGCCACTGAGGATCTACTATAATAATAGTGCTACAATGTTTTACACTAAAGAATAATAAGACTATTAGTGGTTCAAAGCATCTAAAATTGAAGTACCTGACTGTAAGGGATCTTGTGAAGAACGGAAGTATAAAAGTTGAGCACATCGACATAGATTCCATGCTAGCTGATCCCTTAACCAAGGGGCTCAAACCTATAGTATTTAAAAAGCATGTGGAAAACATGGGCATTTTGAGTTCTTTTGATGTACTTGGTTAGTGGGAGGCTTGTCAATAATGTCTTTTTGGTCATCGTGTTGGATTATCATCATTGGACATTTTAATGTTGAGTTGACATATAAATGATTTTATAAATAATTGAAAATACATTACTCATATTATTGTTGTCTTACAAATAATTTTGTATTTCTATTATTGAATTTTTGAAAGTCAGTGTTGTTAGGACCATTGTGCCCATGGTTGACGCCATATTGGAGTTTGAGGCATTATGGTTCTCCATGAATCATAAAATATCTCTAGCTTTAAAAGTGATCATTTGAGAGAGAAATTGTAAGGATTGATAATGAAAATAATATTATTGCCATTAGATCGCATTGGTATACTATTTTCTTATAGCACTCCACACCAATGACTAGTTGATGAAATCAATGACATTTGTAATCATGGATTAGTCATGCATCAATAAGGGGTGTACTAACTGCCATGATTTGGTGTCACTTGATTTTTAGTTGGGCAAAGTCATATTCAGATGTCACATCTTAGATTATGTGCTTTCCTAAATTGTGACCAGATTTTAGGAATAAGTTGTTAGCCTAAAAGTCGTTTTCAAAATAAATATTTTATTAAAAGTAATACAATTATTTTTGTCAAAGTGGGAGAATGTAAGAATTATTTTTATAATTCTTCTAGTGGGCTGCAAATAATTGTAATTTTGTTTTGTTAAAATAAATAAGCTAAAATATAATCTATAAGTGGATGTAAAAGATAGCTCATTAAACTATTAAAGTGATTCATATACATTGGGGTAAGACATTTGTCGATGATTGGTGTTGATCTAATAGTACAGGCCTTAACCATAAGGCCCAGGATGGGAGGGCCCTAAGATTCATGTATAGGCTAGGTGCTCTCTGCACTCATGTGACGATTAGTTTATCTGAGCTCCTTGCCCCATTGAAAGTGTACTTGATGATAATGTGATTTGTAAAATAAGCTCCTAACCATTCACCTGTATAGATTGTGGATCAGAAAATAATTTGTTTATCTATGAATATAATTGATCATGGATACAATAGTTTTGTGTTCAATTTTCAGTATTCTAATTTCATGCAATTGTATTGTTTAATTCCGCTTACAAAATGAAGATGCTTAGTTTGTCTTTACCATAAAAAGTTAAAATGTAAAATAACATTAAAATAAAAGTACTTTTCTCACCATTATTATTCACAATTTATTTTTATAATTAATGTACGTGTAAAACAATTTGAGTTAAATGATCTTACCTATATTAAAATTAATTAGATAAATTTAATTTAAATTATATTATTATATAATTATAAAAATAATTAAATCGTTATTGATACTAGGTTGAAGTTTTTGCATTGATTAAACATGCAACTTCTCATAGTGTTTAAATCCAATAACGAAAATATTAACTTTATTTATAAGCTAAATTAACTTATAATTATTTTAAAACAACACAATTAACCTTAATTATCATGTGCATAACATAAAAGAATGTGGAGAAATTCAGAATGTGATATGTATTTTCATATGGTGCAAGTAATATTTGGTAACGATTATCCTGCAGAGTTTTTAGACTGTAGTTATGCATATTCCGCTTAAGTTAACAAATCAATAAAAACAAAACAAGGGAAAGTGAGATATAATAGGCCTGTTTGGAAGTATTTTTAAGTATTTTTGTTTTATTATTTTTAAAAACAGTTTTTTAAAAACAGTTTCTAAAAACTGTTTTTCTAGAACTAAAAAATATTTAAAAAACTTGTTTAGATGTAAATTTTGAAAACATGTGTTTTCTTTATTTTTTAAGATAAAAAAATATATTTAATATTATTTACAACTTTGTCATTAATG
>JANHAO010000959.1:0-35829 GCA_026873985.1 Saraca asoca
AATAATAAATTAAGTATAATATTTGTATATTTTAATCATGTATTATGTAATCTTATGATTTTATATTATTATTCTTATTTTTTAATAGATTTTCTTTCATTTTCTTTCCACTCCATTTCCACCTAACCAATTAATAGAAAATCATCTTCTTTTCCTTCTATTTTCCTTTCCTTTCCTTCACCCAAGTAAAGTGTTAAACAATAAACAGGAAAATCTAATTGCAACTTTAGAACAAAATTGGAGGTAACATTGTTTACATTAAAACTAAGGGATGAAATTATAAATTTTATCAAAATTTGGGGAATAAAAGTACATTGGCTGAAATATATTTTAAGTTCCCAAGTTTTGGTAAAAGTTGTAATTTCATTCTCCTAATTTTAATTTGAATAATATTATCGCCAACTTTTTTCTAAGATTGCAATTAATTCCTCTTATCCATTTGCTATTTAAAAAAAGATGAAACTTACTCAATAAACCCTTAATTAATTGAAATGATATCTATATATATGCCACATGGTTTGCTTATGTGGCCATAATTTGAATGTGAGGAGTCAAAAAAAAAAAAAAAAACCTCTTGACCATATAAGTTACAAGTGAGTGACCAATAAACCCAAAATTAAACCCTAATCATTAGTAAGCCTCCATGACATAATGCTAGCTACTAAAATTTAAGGAATCAATTTCAAAATTATGGAAAACAACACTCCAATCATCAGTTCACTTAGTAAGTTTTATCTTCTTTTAAACAATAAATAGACGGGAGGAATTAATTGCACCCTTGAAAAAATTTGAAGGGTAACATTCTTCAAATTAAAACCAAAAGAATGAAATTATAACTTTTAACAAAACTAAAGAATTAGAAGTGTATTTAAGCCAAATATATTTAAGCCTTTTTATTAACAAGAAGGATAAAAAATTAACATGTTCATTAAACTAAACCAATGTAAGTTTTTCTGCTAACTTTGGTGCTTTAAATGTTAAAATTCGTAATTCGATGAAATATTTTGCTTACATATGAAGGAATTTCAAAATCACAAATTTTATTAAATTAAGTTGCAAAATTTTAATCATTCTTAGCATGATGACATTAAACAGATATGATAGATTATAACATAAGAGGTAAATTAATTCATATTATAGTAGAGACTTCTTGTGAGTCCAAGAACCTTATTGTTCCCTGTAATTTTAAAAACTATATTTAAAACTCATCTATAAATTTTGAAATTAAATTTTAAATATTAATTATTTGATTTTTTTTAAAATGTTAAGATATTTTTGTTAAATTATTATAATCTCTTTATATTATAACCCATTCATTATATTATTTTAGCTCCAAAACTCATTTATACTTAAGGGTACTTCTATCAACATGTATTTAATGTAAGTTTTGTTCAATGTTAGTTCTTACTTTTTAAATGTCTCTTTGGTTTATTTATGTGTGTATTTTTTATGGTTATGTTGAAGACACTTATTATGATTTCAAATGTTAATACTTCCTTAGCATAAGCAAAAAAAAAAAAAAACATAACAATATTACCATAAAAAATAAAAAACAAGAAAATGAAAATATTATTCGAGTTCAAGGATGGTAGAAGTTGGAAATATAAATTAGCCAATAACTAAATCTTTTACATCATATTATAAAGCATGAAATCTATACAAACAATTGAATTATCAAGCAATTTGCATACTGGTGTTGATTGTGAATCCATGAATGTAAAGTCTCTTGATTAGGTTCATTTCTCACAAACCCTAACAAAGAAAGTCTAGTTACAAGATTGAAACCACTAATGTCCATTATTGATCTAGGTGTCAATTTAAGCCTAATAACATGATCACACTTTAATTGGCCCATTTTACAATATTATTATGACATTTTAATAATTCAATTCAATATAAAATTAAACTATGGTAATGCAATATAGAAAATTTTAACAATTTCTCACTTGAAAAACATAGTTTAATAAACAACAAATTAGATTACAATCTGTGCCCATAATAATGAATGTTAACAATAATTATGACACAATTATAACGATAGGTCTAATATAAGTATCTAATAATGGAAATCATCATATTTGATAGGCATACTAATATTATATATGTTTTGAATACTTATATTGCAATGACAAAAAAAAAACAATGTGGAATATATGAGTAACAAGATATATATATAACAAGATATGATCATATGTACATCTTTACAAAAATGGTCCATGTATTCATCTATGATGTCAAAATAAGAATTAACAAATCTCAAGGCAACAATGAGACAAAGTCTAAAAGTCTCTATCAATATATCATAAAAATAAATATGTACAGTTATCAACAATATATATAGCATATGGCAATATCATTGATGATGTTGTAATATAAATCTCAAGATCATAATTAAAATAAGTTCAATATTTTCAACATAATACAAAAGAAACTCCTACTAATCTAGAACATCAAAAGACTCAGCTAATCATATATTTTTAACATAATTATGATACATTTGTACCACTAAGCCTTTGGTTAGTGGATTTGTAAGCATACAATCTATAGAAACATGCTCAATACAAGTATGATACTCATGTATCTTCTCTTTAACAAAACGATATTTCACATCAAAGTAATGTGTATAGATAGAACTTTTATTATTATGAGAGAAGTTTACAACAACAACATTGTTGCAATATATGGTTAAGGGTCTCGAAATGCTCTCAACAATATCAAAAATAGATATGAAATTCTTTAACCACATAGCCTCATGAATGGCTTCATAATATATGATATACTCTGCTTCTATAGTAAAGGTTGTTGTAAGTAATGACTTAACACTTTTCCACGAAACAACTCCTCTCATCATTATAAAAACATATCCAAATGTGGAAATCTTATCTCTAGACAACCAAAAAAAATTAAAGTCTAAGTAGCTTATAACAATAATATCATCAAATCTCTTGTAGGTCCTCATATAATTCATTATACCTTGTAGGTATCCTATAACTTTCTCTTCATCATTTTGAAGATAACGGGTTTTAGAAAAAATCTCATCCTTTTGAATAGGTGTAGCGTTATGAGAACACATAGCCATATTGAACCTTTTGAGCTCTTTCTTGATATATGATTTCTAAGACAAGCTAAGAAAATCCTGACATCTATCATAATGGATCTGTATGCCCAATACAAAAGATACATCACTAGGATCCTTTATATCAAAATGTTGAGACAATGTTTGCTTTGTCTTATTTAATAAGCTCATATCATTACTTGGAAGGAGAATATTATCAACATGCAATATAAGAATCACAAAACTGCCTCCACTCATTAAGTAATAGATACATTGATCTGTAGTATTCTCTTTAAAACTAAAAGAAGTCATTATCTCAACAAATTTGAGATATCACTACCTAGACTCTTATTTCAAACCATATATAGACTTCTTCAATTTATGCACTAAGAGCTTGTTTGGATGAGCTTTAAAAAAAAAGGACTTTTTATATAATGCTTTTTTTTAAAAGGACTTTTATTTGAAGCAGTAAATAGAAACTTCATAAAAAAGTCAAATTTGTTTCTTTTTCGTTGCTTTTGATTTTTTCTTTTAAAGCTATGATCCAAACACAATAAAGTACTTTATTTTAAAAGAAAAGGAGCTTTTTTGAAAAAAAAAAAAAAAGCCCGAACAAACAGGCTCTAAGTATTCTTTACTCTTTTCTTGAAAACTATCTGAATGTTTTATGTAAATAGTTTTTGACATATTACCATTTAGGAAGCTATTTTAACATCCATCTGGTGAAACTTCATATCAAAATGAGCCACTAGTGCCATAAGAACTCAAAATGAGTCTTTAGTTAGAACTAGTGATTTTTTTTTTTTTTATAGTCTATGCCTTCTCTTTGAGTATAACCCTTTGCTATAAATTTGACTTTATACCTATCAATTTCACTATAAGCATTCCTATTGGTCTTAAAGACCAATTTGCATCTAACTGGCTCACAATCAGCAAGCAATTCCTTATGTTCCTATACATTGTTCTTATACATTGGAGCCAATTCATCTTCTATAGCATTCGTCCACTCCGAAGAGTTCGGACCAAAAATGGCTTTTGAAAAATTCATGGGGTCTGAATAATTATTAATATTAAACTCATGCTCTTGCAAAGAAATCATTTAATCATTTGAAATTACCTATTAACGTATCTTTTGAGATCTTCTCAAAGGAACCTTTTCGATTGCAATGTCTAGCTCTCTACTTTCTAACATTGGTTGCATTGGATCATTTTGTGGAATTATTTGAGATGTTCCAATTGATGGAGTTATTAATGTGATAACACTATGCTTTTCAATCACTGGTGGGATAACACTCTATTCTTCTAAAAAAAAAGGATGGTACGAGGCACTTCACTACCACTCTTCAACTCATCCTCAAAATAGATAGCATGGTCTGATTTAACAACTCTTGTAGAATAAGTTAGAAAATAAAACTTGTTGCCTTTAGAGCCACTACAATGGTCGATGAAGTATTCATTTATGGTCTTTGAATTAGGTTTCCTTGCAAATGGAATGTATGACCTTACCTCAACTTTACAACCACAAACATGAAAATGCCTTAAACTAGGCCTTTTCCTATACATCAATTCATATAGAGTTTTAGGCATAGATTTTTTAGGAACTTGATTCAAGACATATGCATTAATTTCAAGGCATCATTCCATAAAAATTCTGGTAAAGAAGAATGAGCTAACATGCATTTTACTATATCCATGAGCGTCTGGTTTCTTTATTCTACAATACCATTCTTCTTTGGTGTTTCAGACATGGTATAACTGGCTTCTATTCCACATTTCTATAGATATCTAGCAAAAGGACTAGGGTTTCTTCTTATTTCATCATACCTACAATAATATTCACCACCTCTGTTAGAATGAACACATTTAATTTGCTTACCTAGCTTAAGTTCAATTATAACCTTTAATTTCTTTAAGGCATCTAATAGTTCAAATTTCTCTACGAGAAGCTCCACTTATCCATATCTTGGATAGTCATAAATAAAGGTGATGAAATATTTGTATCCACCTATAACACTAGGTGAAATAGGCCTACTAACATCAGTGTGGATTAACTCCAAAACATGTAGTTTTTTAGTTCTTTTTCTTTTTCTTTTTCTAGCTTTAGCAAAGAGTTTTCCCTTAATGTAATTTAGGCAAACACTGAAATCTAAGAAATCTAGATCATGCAAAACACCCTTTTTTATCAATCTCTCTACCCTCTATTGAGAAATAAGGCTCAAACCTTTATGCCAAAGCATTGATAATTTGTCATCTACTTTACTTTTATGGAATTTGTAAAATCAGGATCTAAATTAAATTTATACAAACTATTACACAAGGAACCAGTGGAATAGTAGTAAAATTATAAAAGAAATTAAAAATTCCATTTCCAAAATAACATGAATATCTATTTTGGTATAATACAATGATTGAAATCAAGTTCCTTATCATGTATCTTTCAATTCTAAAATATGACTAGTAGATTAAAGCAAAGAATCAACTTTAATGTGCTCTGCATGCATTCTATCTCCATTCCCCAGTTTAACCACTAGTTCTCTATCATTTGGTTTTCTCAAATTTCTTAGCACCTATAAATAATTTGTTATATGAGTGGTTACACTAGTATCTAGTTACCAAGTATTTGATGGAACTTCAACAATATTGGATTTAGAGCATACTAGAGCTAGAGGGTTACCTTTCTTTTTAATCTAAAGCCACTTCTTGAATTTGAAATAATCGACTTTTTTATGCTCATGCTTCTTGCAGAATTTATAAGACCCCTTGAATAAGGACTTCTTGGGTTTGTGACATCGTTCCTGTATCTCATTCTTCTTCTTTTCATAGTTTGATTTACTTGTTGTCTTTTTGATATGGTTTATTTCCTTGTCCAAAAATCGAACCACAAGAAACATAATTGGCAACTTGAATCTTCCCCATGTCTTCTTTAGCTTCTCTAACAATAGATATCATCTCATTAATAGTCCATTCACCCTTTTTGGGGTATTGTAAGATGTTTTCAAAACTTCAAACTAAGATGGGAAGTATTCTAAAACATACCAAATCAAAAAATTGTCTCCTAAGTCATATTCATATCTTTCAAGCAATTGTAATAATGCACTAGTTTCATGATATGCTCCTAAACTTCGCTAAATCCATCATATGCAGTTGTCTTAAGTAAAGAGAGGTAGTGACCCTTTTCAGCCTTGTCAAAATTCATATACTTTTCAACAACAAATTCCATGAAGGCTTTGGCTTTTCGTGAATTAGCAACACTCTACCTGATGGCCTTATCCAAAGTGTATTTCATCACCATCAAACAAACTCTATTTGAATAAGTCCATTTTTCTTGTTAAGCTCTATGAGTAGTAGTAAAATTATCATCAATCATGGACTCTTCCTCTTTCAAAGCTAAATTTAAATTGGTGATCACCAAGTATAATTTCATAGATTCAGTCTAATCCTCATAGTTGATCTTATTTAACATTTTCACAAAGGTTAATTGCATAGGTAAAGAGGTTAAGGAAAAATAACAAAGGTCAAGGAAAAATAACATAATATTAATCATAAACATAAATAACACATGTGTAACTTCAATATGCTATAATTCTTCTTAAAAAACACAAACTATACAATTGCAAACAATATTACACTATGAAACCCAACACTGATAGGGCATTTAAAGTTTCATAATGTGACACAGAAGTTAAACATTACATTTCCTAAAACTTAACACCGATAGGGTATTTAAAAATTTTAAGAATATAAAATATAATTCTAACACTCACATTATTGTCAACAAACTATGTTAATAATATTATACCAATAGGGTATATATATCACTAACATAGCACTCTCCTTGATACAATAAAAGATTTTGTTTCAGTAAAATTTTATGCGACTGGTCCCACAATAAGTGAATATATAGTTATACAAAATTTCATAACATAACATGAGCAACATAATTCTAAATTCATACATATGAATATGCAAAATTCAAATAATAATCAAACAACGTAAAAAAAATTCTGAAAAAATTACATATAGTAGTCTAGTATGCAAAAACATATTGTAAAATTTTTAACTCCAAAAAATACTAAATTAGCACTCAAATAAATTGCACAAAAATTAAATAAAAATTTCATTCATAGAAAAATTTTGGAAAAATATCCAAAAAAATGAGCCCAGAAAATGAAGCTCAATAATATAATTAGAATAACCATCTATTGTTCCAACGTGCCTCCTATGTGCATGGGCAAAGGTAGGCATATGCCATCAGCCATCTTCTCAACCTCTAGTCATATTTGTGATTTCATATCAAAATTCATAAAATTCGACATCAATTCATGCAAAACAATAATATAGAAAGGCAAAAAAATTTCATGTAAAACCCATATTGTCTCTCATAATAAATTATGGATTCTTCAACAGTTTAATCATATAAAATTGCAAAACAAAATTTTATACAAATTGAGCCTTGCAACATGAAAGAAAAATTAGCTCTGATACTAATTGCTAGAAATTGGGAGAATAAATTAGCCAATAATCAAATCTTTTGCATCATGTTATTAAACATCAAATCTTTATAAACAATTAGCATACTAGGTGTTGATTGTGAATCCATGAATGCAAAGTCTCTTGGTTAGATTCACTCCTCACAAACTCTAGCTGAGAAAGGGAGATGCTGTTGAATCTCTTTATCTATTTATCTTTAATTTTATTAACAAAATTAATGTCATAAAATGTCAAAATCTAATATGGTACCCTTAAATGCATATGTGACATCCTTTATACTTAAATATATCACATGAGTTTAATTTAAAAGTAGGGACATAGATTACCACTTTAATTTATTCTTTTTATCATTCAATAAAATGTTATTTTAATTTAGATAAACACTTAATCTTCTTATTCAAATTATATTTAATGTCTGTAAAAGCACTGGAAGCATCACATAAGACTTTTGACTTTCAAATTATCACTTTCGTTAATAAAATGTGAGGTTGATGAATAAGATGATTTGATTAAAAGAAATTAAATCTGTTAATGACTAAATTGAGAATAAAAAATTAAATAGGAACCAAATTGAAAAAAATTACTTGTGAGGGGCCAAAATAATATTTTTCTTTAGGGTAGAATCACAACCAAATATTAATGACTCTAGGAAAATAACTGGTCCTAAATGATTTTAATTTTGTGATAATAGAAGTAACAAATTACTTAACACATATGCATTACACACTAGGTTCAAACCTAGAAAAATGAAAGGAAAAAAATCTCAAAAATAATATCAAATATTATTATACTACTAAAGATATTGACGGTTTCAAATGATTTTTAAACCATGAAAATTTTGAGAAATAGAGTTAGATTTTAATCATTCAATTTCAAAATTTTGTTTTAAATATTTTGAACAAGTAAAAAGAAAAAAAGAAACAAGAGTGATAAATAAGAAAAAAGTTGGTTGAAATAAAATTTGATTAGGTGAAAAATTAATTTGTGCAAGGTTAAAAAAAATAGATTGAAAAAGAATTAATTTTCAAATGTCTTAATGAATTAAATTACTAGAAAAAGATTATAACATAAGTAGATTCAGTTAAAATAAGTAAAGCATTTGAAATGAAATTGGGATTATGAATGTTGTAAGAGACAAAAGTGTTAGTTCACGAGAAATTTTTAATTACACTGAATATATTTAATTATGTTTATTAAATTAATTACATGAGTGATATACTGTTTTTATTGCTTATTAATATATTTTTCTCATGTTTTGAATTATTTTCTAATGAATTTAGTGCATTTGGCCCAAATATATTTAGTATAACTAAGAATCACTTGATATTTAACCTTTATTATTTAATAAAAATTAAAGAATATTTAAAACAAATAATAATTGTACATATAAGTATAACCAATTAAAATTAACATGAATAAAATATATTCTCAAGCATTAGATATTACTTGTCAATCCGTTATACCTTATTCCTTTATTATAATTTAAAAGCTGCTAATCCTAAAATAAATAGATCACAACATTAACTTAGAATCACTATAAATAAACTGCACCCTCCTCCTTTCTAACCGTCAAATTCCACATTCACATTCACCCTTATTTCTATATTCATTGCATTGCTTGTTCTCACGCAAAGTTCCACACTTTCTTGTTAGGATCTTATTTTATGTTGCATTGTATTTTATGAACTAACATTTTTTAAATTAATAGTAGAATCTGGATTATAATATATATATATATATATATATATAAGAATATTAAAGTAAATTATATTTAAGTCCATTTTTATGATAATTAAATTCGTGCTTTAAGTGATACTTAGATTTTATGTGCTAAAGTTGGTGTGATGCTTATTTTTCTTTTATAGAATTGATACCATGATGGGTGGATAGTTCAATATAGTTTTTACTTTGATAAAAGTAAGCAGGTCCCTAATATAACCTCATCTAATAATATAATTCTTTCTGCCTAATGGCTAGGTAAGAAAAAAATAGTGAATCTATAAAGAGAATAGCATATTGATATGGACAAGAAAGAATTAGAAAGCTAAAGAGGTCTGCAATCATTGTTGAAAAACTTAATTTGGAATTTTGTGCAATGAATTCTCATGGAAATCCAGATAGCAAATTTGTTTTAATATATTTTAATTTACATATTTAATTCGTATAGATTTATACTCATAACATGATTAATTAGCCAATTTAATTTTATTTCTCTACAATTGACATCAAAGTCAAGTTAATCATATTGTGTGGCTAAATTTTGTATTTTGAAATTTGTATCATTATTATTAGATAATTTTTGTTGTTAATTATCCATGAAATCCAAAATGTTGTGAGCAATTTTATAGTAGAGTGTCTTATAGCTATATATTCAACAAAAAAAAAATTGTTAGATTAATTTTTTGTGAGTTATATGAATAACTAGCACATATTAATTTTGAGAAATTGTGCGTATTTTGTTAGGTTTTTATTTGAAAGCCTTATAAACCTTTTATATTTTTCCCGAAAGGGAATTTATCAAATTAAACACAATTGATGATGGTTTCATAAAATTGATGCTTGAGTTAGTCTTAGAATTGTATAAGAAATAAAAATCCTTAAACAAATTTGATAAAATACCCTCTGGAATAGTTTATTTGAAGAAAAGTTTTGAAATAAAAATAAGTATGTTTCATTTTTCTTGTGTAATATCAAAGTAGAATTTTCAATTTTTTCTTCAAATTGAAGAATGGGTTAGTTTTAGAATAATTTTAAGAATAAAACCATAAAAACTTTAACAGGAAATGACCCAAAAATGGTTAGATTGAAACTACAATAAGAAAGCTTGAAAATTGAGTATGTATGTCTTGCTTATAGGGTGCCAGGTGGAAAGGATGAAGTTGGTTAACACATTTGTGCTTATCCACTCGCGATAATTGTGCATAAGTGCCACACACCAACTTGTAGGCCTCAATCAACAATGTTGATTGCACTGTTGGGTTTTACTCTTTGAGCTCATTTTTTTTTAACATTTTTTCAAATTTTTCTAGAAATAAAAAATTTTTATTTAATTTTTCCCAATTATCTAAGTATTAATTTGGTATTTTTGGGCCTAAAAAATTTAATTATGTGATTCCTATATATTAAACTACAATATACTATTTTTCCAGAATTTTTTGATATTGTTTAGTTATTATACAAAATTTGCATGTTTATATACATAAAGTTGGAATTATGTAGGAATTATGTTTACTCATATTATACCATCAAATTTTATATAATTATGTATTCACCTAAGTGGGCCTAATTACATAAAATTTTGATAAATAAAAATTGTTAATGTATATTAAGAAAAGTATTATATTAATAATATTTATACCCTATCATTTTAATATTGTTAATATAATTTTGTTAGTGATAATATGAGTATTAAAGTTAAATATTATTTTTTTTAAATTATGGACACCCTATTGGTATTAAGTTTTAGGAATATAACGTTTAATTCTAGTATTGTTATTATAAAACCTCAGATGCCCTATCGGTGTTGGGCTTTATAATATAATACTATATAGAAGATTGTATAGTTTATTTTTATGAGGAAAATTCAAGCATGATTAAGTTTTTACATGCATTATATGTACATTTTTTAATAATTTCATAAATAATTTTTCCTCGACTTTTTTGCATATTTAATTAAATTTGGTGAAAACACTAAATGGGACAAACTATAAAGAATAGTTGAGTTTAGTACTCATCAATCTAGACCTTACACAGAGAGAAAGAGAGCTGGTTATAAATGTGGACTCTATGGCTAAACAAAGGGCCCAATGCATGAAATGGGCACACTCAAATAGAGCATATCTAATGATAATGAAATACACAATAGGGAAGACTATTACCAAAGTGTTCTCAAGTCTTAGAATGCCAAGACCTTTTTTAATTCTATTATAGAAACATACATTAAGTTTGATAAAGTTAAGAAAGATCATTCCTCTCACTATTGAAAAGACAACTTATGATGGTGTTAGTGGAGTAGATGAACACATTATGAAGCTGATCCACTATCATAACAAGTTGATAGAATAAAGGTTGATTTAAGTGATAGTTTCCTAATCTAGCATGCATTAGAGTCTTTACATGCTTAATTTGATGCTTTGAAGTCATCTTATAATACCTAAAAGGATGAGTGGACTATTAATGAGTTAATCTCTATTGTTAGTTAGGCTGAAGAGGACATGGAAAAGGGAAAGATTTAGGCAACTAATTTTATTTCCCATAGTTCTACTTTAGAACAAAGAATTAAAGTACATTAGAAGGGTAAAAAAAGCAAAACCACTTATGAAAAAAAGAAGATTGAAATGGATGAATAAGGTCACAAGCCTAAGAAATCTCAATTCAAGGGAAGTTACAGATTTTGTAAGAAGTATAGGAATAAGAAATCAAACTGCTTTAAGTATAAGAAATAGCTTGAAAGGAAAAAAGAAAGGTACCCTTCTAGTTATAGTATATTTTGAATTTAATACAATTGATGGATCTTCAAACACTTGGTGATTGGATACTAGAGCTATAATTCACATGACAAATTCTTTGTGGGCATTTAAAAACCTAAGACCAAATAATGAAGAGTTGATAGTCAGGCTTGGAAATGATGACAGAGTGCAAGTGGAGCAAATTGGAGCTGTTTCTTTAGTTTTATCTTCCAATCATATTTTAGAATTAAAAGATGTTTATGTACCTTCCATGACCATGATGGATATTTTTTTCATTTTGATAATGGAAAGTTTCAATTACTTTATAATTCTTCTATTATTGGTTCTATTTGTTGTGTGATGGATTGTACAAAATAAACTTGGACCCTAATTTTGCCAATTCAATTAACACTATTACTAATAAGAAAAGGGATAGAATTGATAAGAGATCCTCTATGTTGTGGCATAGACATTTAGGGCATATATATAGGGAGAGTATATGAAAATTAATAAAAAAGGTAGTTCTTCATGATCTAGATTTTTTTAGATTTTAACATATGCTTAGATTATATTTAAAGTCCCTACTAGAGTTAGAAAGGATAAACAAAGTAGAAAATATGATGTTCTGGAGTTGATCCACATCGATATTAGTGACCTATTACACCTAGTGTAATGGGTGGTCTTAAATACTTCATCACCTTTATTGGCAATTATTCCATATTTAGATCGGTAGAGTTACTCAGTGGGAAATTTGAATTATTGAATGCCTTCAAGGCATTCAAGGCTATAGTTGAGCTTAAACTGGGATAAAGGATTAAATGTGTCAATTTGGATAGAGGTAGTGAGCATTACAGTAGATATGATGAAACTAAGAAAAACCCTAGTCTGTTTGCTAAATATATACATAAGTGTGGAATTAAAGTTAGTTACATCATGTTTGGGACATTGGAATAGAAAGGTATTGCAAAAAGAAGAAAGTAGGCACTAATAGATATGGTGAGATGCATATTAGGTTATTCTTATTTGCTAGAGTTTTTGTGGGTTGAAGCCTTGAGAACAGATACATACATCTTGAATCAAGTTTCAAACAAGTCAGTGTCTAAGACCCCTTATGAATTGATTTATGAGAGAAAGCCTAGTTTGAGGCATTTCCATGTTTAGGGTTATAAAGTTACGACGAGGCCATATGTTCCATCTATAAAAAAAAAAAGCTTAATTCAAAAAATGTTACACGATTTTTTATTGGTTACTACAGTGGCTTTTGAGGTAGTAGATTCTACTGTCCAACTCGTTATACTCAAGTTATTGAATTAGATTGTGTTGTTTACTTGGAGGATGAGTTGGATAGTGGAGTTAGGTACCGCACATTACGACTTTTAGAAAAGAACAAGTTATGATTCCATTAGCACCTACAATGGGCAAGACATCTTCTATTATTTCACTAGATGATCTAGTTCAACCAATGATAAAAATGTAGAACTAGATGAAAGAATTGAAAAAAATTCCTTTAAGGAAGTCCCAAAGGGCTGTTAGATCAACTATTTCAAATCTTTGCTTGGTATATCTTTAAGAGCATAAATATGATGGTTTTGATGATTTTGATCCCATAAATTTTTCATAGGTTATTTCTAATTCAAATTCTATAAAATGGATCAATGCTATAAGGGATGAATTGGCTTCTATGAATAAGAATGAAGTATAGGATCTAGTTGAAATGGTTGCAGGTTGTGAGCTTGTTAATTGCAAATGGGTCTTTAAAATTAAGAGGGATGCTTAAGGAATATTAAAAGGTATAAAGCCAGACTTGTTGCAAAGTGCTTTACTCATAAAGAAGGTACAGACTATAAAGAAACTTTCTTGCATGTTTCAACTAAGGACTCATTCTATGTTGTTATGGTATTGGTGGCTCATTTTGACTTGTAGTTGTCCCAGGTGGATGTCAAAATGGCTTTTTTAAATGGTGATCTATCAAAAATTATATACATGAATCAATTAGATGGTTTCCAAGAGAAGGGCAAAGAACACTTTGTGTGTAAATTGAAAAAGTCCATATAGGGTCCAAAACAGGTGTTTAAATAATGGTATCTCAAGTTTGATGAGATCATGACTTCTCTTGGATTCAAGAATCATAATGCAAACCAGTGCATCTACATGTTGATGATTGTGGGCAATTTTGTAATTCTTGTACTTTTTGTTGATGGCATTTTTCTTGCCAATAATCATGGAAACCTATTAAATGAGATAAAGTAAATGCTATCAAAACATTTTGAAATAAAAAGATCTTGGCGATGCTTCTTTTGTGTTTGGCATACAGATACACTGTGATAAATCCTTAAGAATGCTTGGTTTATCTCAAAGATCATACACTGAGAAAGTATTAAAAAGGCTTAACTTGTTTACATGCTTTCATGTTTCTACACCCATCCAAAAAGGTACGATATTTTCAAAAGCCCAATGTCCTCAATCTGATAATGAAAGAGTAAAGATGAAAAAGTTCCATGTGTTGCTATTTTTGGTGGCCTGATGAATGCACATGTATATACACATCTTGATATAGCTTATGCTGTTAGTGTACTAGAGAGATACTTGAGTAATCATAGTTAGAGACACTGGACTATTACTAAAAGAGTAATGAGGTACCTAGAAGGTACAAAAGATTATATATTGACCTACAAGATATCTGATAATCTAAATGTTATAAGCTACTTAAACTCTAATTTTGCTAGCTATCCGAATGATTATAAATTAACATTTAGATATACATTTATGATGGTAGAAAGAGCTTTTTCATGGAGAAGTATCAAGTAGTTGCTTGTAACAACCTCCACTATGGAGTAGAGTATGTTGCATGTTGTGAAGCTATTCTTGAAGTCGTATGGTTAAGGAATTTTATTTTTAGTTTTAACATTGTTGAGAGCATTTCAAGGCCCTTAACCATTTGTTGCAACTATATTCTTGCTATAAGCTTCTCTTAAAATAATAAAAGTTCTACTCATATAAAGCACTTTGATGTTAAGTACTCATTTGTTAAAGAGAAGATACACGAGCATTATACTTGCATTGAACATATTTTCATGGATCATATACTTGCATATCCACTAATGAAAGGTATAATTGTGCAAATGTATCATAATCATGTTAAAAATATGGGATTAGCTAAGTCTTTTGATGTTCTGGGTTAGAGGGGGTTTATGTTTGATGTAATCACATTAAACTTATTGTAATCTTGAGATTTGTATTAATGAAATATTCATGACATTGCCCTATGTTTATTATTATTATTTGTACACAATGCTTATGGCATGTTACTGGAGACATTTATACCTTATCTCATTGTTGTATTGAGAATGTTGATTCTCATTAGGCATATGGAGTTGATGCTTTGTGCCATTATATGGAAATTTATATATAATCACATTTATTATGTAAATCTTGCTATTCACATCTCATATTATGTTTATAGTCATTGAGGTGCAGGTGTTTAAACATGTATGGTATCAGTATCAATATTGGATATAATGCTATATATTGTTAAACACTCATGATCTCAATCTGGACCTATAGTCATAATAGCGTGACAGTTATTTTGACATTCCATGAAGTGACCACATATTATGATTCATATGACTGTTATCTGTGCTATGATTTGAAATATGTCATCTAAGTAGAAGAATGTTATGATTTTATTTTGTGGACTAACATAATTCAAATTAATAGTCAAATATGGGTTATAACACATAAGAATGTCAAAGTAAATTATATTTAAACTCATTTATGTGATAGATAAATTTGGGCCTTTGATGACACTTAGGCTTCATGTGCTAAAATTGGTGTGATGCTTATTTTTCTTTTACTTAGTTAATATTATAATGGGTAGATTCGTTCAATATAATTTTTACTCTAGTAAAATAAGCAAGTCTCTAATCTCTCTACCTTAATCTCTCATGCTACTAACCACATTTAGTAGTAGTGTATTTTCTCCTTAACGACTAGATAAGAAGAGATTTTAATAAAGAAAATAGTGCACTGACATCGATGAGAAAGAACTCGAAAGTTGAAGAGATTTGTGATCATTGCTAAGGAGATCGACAATACTAAGAGAAGATTAATTTGAAAGTTTGTGTAATGAATTCTCATGAAAATCCAAATAACAAATTTTTTTTAATCTCTTTCATTTTATATATTTTAATCCATTCAGATTCACGCTTATAACCTAATCAATTAACCAATTTAATTATATTTTTTATGTTTCTTCCATGGCATCCTAGAACCTTCATATTCCAAGCCTTGAAAAATCTCAAAACCCTTCATAAATGTCTGACATTGATACTAAGGTTGGTTTCTCAGCCAACAAGATGTTGCAAAAAGTGAAAACAAACATGATTTTTTGTTTGAAATGGACAAAATTGAATGGATGCATGGGGGACCTTGCCACATACATATCTATAATACTTGCTTTGACATTAGCCAGAGACCTTAACCTAGGTACAACGTTGATCTTCACAAGATTCTACAATATTATCACAAGTGCCATATATAAGGTCCCATGCCACTCCAACTCATAAACTTTATCATTGCCAAGGCATTTTCTAACGCTGATTTTGTCATGCCTAAGATCATGGCATCCAAAATCTTAAATAATGGGGTGTTGTTAGTGTTGGGTGTAACTGGGTTAATGCAGTTGGGTAGAAGTTGATTCCTTTACGTGTTTTTAGGATAATTTAGCTCACATAAGGCTTCTCATTTGCTTTTATTGCTACTAAATATGTTAGAAAAATCCAAGACTTGCCAAAATCCAAATCCTTAGGTGAGAAGGAATGGTTTTGAGCTAGATAGGTTGGTTTTGGCCATTGTATATGTTTGTTTTATTGTCATAGTAAATGGAGTTAGTTAGAACAATGGGTGTGAAGCTAGGAAAAGGAAAATAGTTGTATTTTGGGTCACCAACAGGGAATAAAAGGCATAAAAAACAAGAAAAATAAAGTGAGAAAGATTATTTTTCTTTCTTCCCTTAATTCTTTTAGTTTTTGTATTGGGTGTTATTTTTCTTTCATAAGTTAACCGACAGCTGTTGGAATTGATAAAAAAAAAATACTAAACTACCTAAGCTAGCTAGTAGCATCAGTGAATCCAGGTCTTGTCCATAGAAATTGGAGATTGAAGTCTATGTGCTTATAGTATAATAAAATAGGGGTGAATACTATCTAGACTAGAAATTTAAATAGACAAATTAAATGGATAACAAAATAGAATTAAAAGTGAAAGCAAAACAAATGTAGGAAAGCTCAATCCAAAGGACTCTTACAATAAATTCAACGAATGATTTTTGACATTATTATTTCATTCCCATCTTGATTGCCTAGCCAAGATATTAATTAAGCTCAATACCTAATTAAAGTTTGTTAATTTCTCCCTAAACTAATCAACTAAGCTTACCACCTAATTGACACTTATTATCAAATTGGTTAAAGCCCAACACCCCAACTAATTTACCATTAGCATCAATTCTTAAAAGCACTAAGTCTAATTAACTGAAGCACCCAGTAGCAACCCAATTAGTTATCCTTAATTCCCTAGGAGAATTGAATCACCTCAATAGCTTATCAAAATCCTATAGCTACCCCACAACCAAACATCCATAAACAATTAGAATATATATTAAAGTTCAACTAACATCAAATCACTTTTAACAATTAATTAGTGGGTCCCTTAATCATCCATCCATATCAATTATAGGTAGTAAGAACAGAGAATTAAGAGAATTAAAATAGGAATAAATTGACAATTGAATCAAGTTTCACAATCAAGAGTAGAAGAGGTGTAGAAATTCCCTTAAGTTAAGAAAAGAATCTAGCTATACATTAATTACAAAGATAAAAGGGAACAAAGAAAACCTAATTATAGATGGATTCTTGTCCTAGTAGAGCTCCTCTCCTACAATTGTTAGAGACAAAACAAAAAGAACAAATGAGGCTCAACTATCAATTTATAGGTTTAGTGCATTGCCTCTTAGTCAGGCTGCAGTTTAGGATTAGAAAATGGCCTCATTGGACATAACTCTCTTCTTATGACATATAGGTCCCTCATTTAGCTTTCTA
This sequence comes from Saraca asoca, assembly GCA_026873985.1. Lineage (NCBI taxonomy): Eukaryota > Viridiplantae > Streptophyta > Magnoliopsida > Fabales > Fabaceae > Saraca > Saraca asoca. The sequence continues at coordinate 18,093 of JANHAO010000959.1, forward strand.
ATGGCCTTAACCTTACATCAAAACTTGGTTTCTAACTCAAGTTATGGGCTAAAAACTGAGACATTCTTTTTTAGCAATCCAACCCATAATAAATTTAAACACTTAAATTTACAGCCTTGTAATTATATCAAAATGATATAGCTCTCTCTCAAGCCCTTAATGAAAGTTGTAGGATTGGGTCTTAAATAACCAAGGGGCTTAAGTTTACACCAAAATAATGAGTGAAGCTCCACTTATGATGAAAACACTAAAATCGGGTCTAGATCACAACACTACACTCTATTATAGCTTCTAGGTTCTATTTCATGTTTAGTATGTTTGAATTAGGCTTTGGGCTCGTTATGAAATTTTTACCTCTTTTTCTTAGCTTTCCAAGGACATAAAAACCACTAAAAACTAAGATCTATAACTCTAGATATGCTAAAAAATCTTAAATAGTCTAAAGTAGTATAAATTTACTAAATAAATTCAATTAAACATAAAAACTTAGTAAATCACAAAACCAATCATAAGTGTCCAATTAAGCACATAAACATGACAAAAACCTAAGTATAAAGGGATATAAAATATGTATAAATTGCGTTCATAACTAAACTATTATAAGATAGCCTAATTACAAGGCTTATATAACTAATAACAACAATTGGCCTAATGTGTCATATTTAGCTCCACAATATTATCACTTTCAAATTAGGCTAATTTACAATAATTAATTTGGCATTTGTGTAATTCATATATTGTAAAATATTTCGAATTATGAAAGTCTACTGAAAATTTCTAACAATTTCCCACTTGGACATAGTTCATATTATAATAAAGAAAACTATTCATATGTGCCCACATCAAGAAATATCAAATTAACAATGACACTATTACAACCACAAGTCCATATTGAGACAATAAATATTCAATAACGTAGAGCATTATATTTGATAGGGATACTAATGTCATACATATTAGAGTACTTGCACCTCAATAACAATAACACAATGTGAAATGTGAGTAACAAGATTTATAAAATGTAAATGTGATTATATATAAATTTTCACATGTTAATCCAAGCATCTACCCAAGATGCTAATCTCAAGACGATAGTGAGATAGGATCTATACATCTCTATCAATGTGCCATAACGCAATGCATGTAAATAACAATAAATATGGCAACATCATAGCATTTCATAAATGTCTAGATTAACACTAACATAAGATCATTATTTTAATAAGAAACATAAAACTCTCACTAACTCTGAAAATCGAAAGGCTCAACCAAACCTATTCTAATAACATGTTCACGAAACAATCCTACAATTAAGTCTTTAGTTAATAGATCCACGAGCATATGATCCATGGCAACGTGTTCAATACATGAATGATGCTCCTATATTGTCTCTATAACAAATTGATATTTATCATCAAAATGTTTTGTATGGGTATAACTCTTATTATTTTGAGAAAAGCTTATTATAGCAACATTGTCATAATAAATGGTTAAGGGCCGAGTATTGCTCTTAACAACTTTAAATTCAGATATTAGATTCCTCAGTCAAACAGCCTCATAAGTGGCTTTAGAGCATATGACATATTCTGCTTCCATAGTGGAAGTTGCTACGATTGACTACTAGACACTTTTTCACAAAATAGCTCATTTTGCCATCATAAAGATGTATCTAGATGTTAACTTCTCATCATCTAGACAACCTAAAAAATCAAAGTCAGAGTAGCCTATGACTATCGCATTACCACATTTGTGATAGGTTAGCATAAAATTCCTTATGCCTTGTAGATACCTCATAGCTTTCTTTGTAGTAGTCCAATGTCTTTAACTAGGATCACTCAAGTATCTCCTAAATACACCAATTGCATAAGCAATATTAAGATGTGTACATACTAGAGCATATATCAAGCTACTGATAATGGAAGTATATGGGACAACTTTCATATTTGATCTTTCTTCATCATTCTAAAGACCTTGGGTTTTAAAAAGAATCTCACCTTTCTAGAAGGGCACAACACTTTAAGATCACAAAGACATGTTGAACCTTTTGAGCATCTTTTTAATGTACAATCTTTGAGATAAGCCAAGAAGACCCTGAGATCTATCATAATGGGTCCAAATGCCTAGCACAAAAAGGGCTTCACTAAGATCCTTCATATCAAAATATGTTGACGGTATCTACTTTGTCTTAATCAAAATACTCATATCATTACTTATAAAGAGTATATCATCAATATATAATACTAGAATCATAAATTTGTCCATATCAATTTTAAAATAAATACATTGATCTATATTATTCTCCTTGAATACAAAAGAAGTAACAATCTCATTAACTTTCAGATACCATTGTCAAGATGTTTGTTTCAAACCATATATGGATCTTTTCAATTTATACATCATGTTCTTTACCCTTCTCTTGGAAACCATCTGGCTAGTTTATATAAATATTTATGACAAATCACTATTCAAGAAAGTTGTCTTAACATCCATTTGGTGAAGCTTCAGATCAAAGTGAGCTACCAACACCAAAACAACTCAGAATGAGTTTTTAGTTAAAACAAATAAGAAAGTCTCTTTGTAGTTAATGGCTGCTTTTTTAGTGTATCTAGCCTTATATCTCTTAGGCTCCCCTTGAGCGTCCCATTTGGTCTTAAAAAACCCACTTGCATCTAATAGTCTCACAACCAACAAGTAATTCTTTGAGATCTCACACATTGTTTTGATGCATTGAAAATAATTTATCCTTCATAACTTTCATCCATTCTAAAGAATTTAGACTTAAAATGGCTTCCTAAAAGTTGATTGGATCATTGTCATTACTGACGTCAAATTCATGCTTTTGTAAGTACACTAGATTGCCATTTGTTATTATTGGTGCACAAGCCCTCTAGAATTTTCTCAATGGCACTTCTTCATTTACAAGACTTGCTTTTTTTTCTTTTATTGGCAGAGCATTAAGCTCTCTATCTTCCACCATTGGTTCCACCATTTGTTGTATTGGATCAACTTGGCATGTTTCAACCAATGGAGGTGCAAGTGGAATAATGACTTATTCCTCTTAAGAAAGATGTTACGTGATTCTTCACTCCCACTGTCTAAAAAGTCCTCAAAATAAAAAGTGAAATCTAACTCAATGACCCTAGTAATTTGTGCTGAATAGTAAAATCTACTACCTCTTAAGCTACTACAGTATCCAATGAAATAACCACTAATAGTATTTAGATCAAGCATCTTTGTAAATGGATTATATGGCTTCACTTTAACCTTACAACCCCAAACATGGAAATGCCTAAAACTAGGCTTTTTTCCATACAATAATTCATATAGGGTTTTAGGTATAGACTTACTAGGGATATGATTCAAGACATATGCAATGGTTTTTAAAGCATTGCCCCTTAGAAAGTCCAGTAAAGTGGAATGCACCAACATACATCTTACCATGTTTATGAGCTTGTTGTTCTTCTTTTCTGTAATCCTATTTTGTTTAGACGTTCTAGGCATAGTCAATTCCACAATCTTGGAGATATCTCACAAAAGGACTAGGATTCCTACTAGTTTCATAGTATCTATCATATTACTCACAACCTCCATCAGAATCAATGCACTTAATTTTCTTTCCTAGTTTGAGTTCAATCGCAGTCTTAAATGTCTTAAAAGCATTTAAGGATTTTGAATTTTTAGTGAGGAGTTCCACCCAACCAAATCTTGGATAATCATCTATGAAGGGAATGAAGTACCTCTATCCACCAATAGTGTTTAGTATAATTGGTCTACTAATATTAGTGTGAATCAATTCTAGAGCATATTCTCTTTTGATTCTCTTTCCTTCTCTAACTCTAGCAGAGAGTTTTCCTTTAATGCAATCAACACATGTACCAAATTAGAAAAGTCCATACTATGAAGAATTTCTTCTTTTATTAATCATTCCATCCTTTCTCTAGAGATATAACCCAAATGCTTATGCCACAGCATTGAGGACCTCACATCAATTCTACCATTTTTGTTTCCAACCACAGTATTTATTGAATAAACTAACTTTTCCATTTCCCAATGGCAACTATATTCTCAAGTCTAAAGCAACAATCGAAATCCAATTCCTTTTTATGGAAGGTACCTAAACAATGTCACTTAAGTATAAAATATGACTACAAAATAAACTTAAGGCTTCTACTCTTATCTGCTCCTTTTTTTACTTTTTTTTCCATTTCTCAATTTGACTATCAGCTCTCCATCACTTAGCTTCCTCTTGTTTCTTAATGTTTTGTTTTCTTTTCTCAATCCATTTTTTAAGCTTAAAACATTCTGCCTTCTAATGCCTATACTTCTTACAATACCTATAATTCCCTTTGCATATAGGCTTCTTAGGTTTATAGTGTTATGCATTCATGTCAGCCTTTTTCTTCTCAAAATTGGGTTTCCCTTTATTAGCTTTCAAGTGTGACTTATTCCCACACTTAGTACTTGATCTATGTTAAACAAAGTGAGCACTGTGAACCTTTTCTTTCTTCATCTCATCTTGTGCTTGACTAACAACAAAGATCATTTCATTAATCATCCATTCACCCTTCTGGGTGTGATATAATGTCTTAAGAATATCAAATTAAGCAGCACACCAAATTGGATAATTATCTCTTAAGTTTACTTTCATGGCCTTCAACTAATTGTAGTAGTGCACTAGCTTCATAATGTGTTCACAAACTCTACTAACACTATCATAAACAATTTTCTCCAACAATGAGAGGTAATATCCTTTCTTGACCTTATCAAACTTCATGAACTTCTCAGCCATGGAGTCTATAAAGGATTTGGCATTTGGAGAGTCATCAACACTTTGTCCAATGGTATTATCCATAGTATACTTCATAACCATCAAGCACACTCTATTAGAGTGTGTCACTTGTTATGAAAAGCCCTTTGCATAGTAGTAAAGTTATTATCAATCACTGATTACTCCTCTCTTAATACCAAATTCAAGTTGGTGATTACTAGATATAATTTTAACAATTCAACGCAATCCTCATAATTGATCTCATTCACCACTTTCATAGAAGTTGATTGCATAGGCAACGAAGATTGAGGAAATAATAATTTATGAAATTAATCATAAATTTTTAAAAAAAAGCATGTTTAACGTAGTCATGCTATAATATTTCTCCAATAACTATTCAATTTTTAAACAGTATTATACTACAAAACCTAACATCGATAAGGTATTGAAGATTTTGTAATATAATATAAAGATCAAATATCATATTCCTAAAATTCAATACTGATATAGTATTTAAAATTCTAAAACACAACACTCAACCCTAACTCTCATAAAATTACTAACAAACCATATCGATAATATCATACTGATAGAGTATAAATATTATTAATATAACACTCTCCCAGATACTAGACTTAAATAATTTAATTTTTAGTAGAATTTCATGCAACTAGTCCCATGATAGGCGGATACATAATCACGTAAAATTTCATGGCATAGTATATGCAATTTATAATAATAATAATAATAATAATAATAATAATAATAATAATAACGACACACACACACACATATATATATATATAATCATGTAAAATTAATTCAATATCCAGATAGTAATGTATCATCCTAGAAAAATTTTATACAATAGCTTAACATGTAGAAATTATATAGTAAAATTTTTAGACTAAAAAATAATATATTTATATTCAAATAAATTAGATAAAAAATAAATAAATAATTTTTATTCCCATAAAATTCTAAAATAATATCTAAATATTTCAACTTAGAGAGTGGAGCAAAATGTCAGTCGAACCATCGCCAACGGCCACCTAGAGGGTGGCATATGGCTTGCACAGGTTAATAGTGCATGTGGGAAAGGGCATATCAAGCAACTTCATCCCCTTCAACCGAAAGTCTATCATTCAAGCCTTCCAGACCTTATTTGAATTGTTTTTAACCCAATTTAAACTCCAACCTTTTGAGGCCAAATTCATCAAAATTCATGTGTGGGTTTTCTTCCAATTACAAATATAAAGCTAACCTACCAATCAATTTCTGTAAAACTAGAAAATATTGCTTCAATTTTGAGTTTCAAAACCATGACTAAAAACTACAATTTTCACTAAAATTTTCATTTAGAAGCTTTACACAGACCAATTTTGATTAAATTGAATTGTGGTTTTGTTTGGTGTAATGATTTGAGACAGAATCATAAAACAATTTGAAGAAGACAACACGAATTTTGTTAAATTGGAAGAAATTCCTTTTGGGAAAAACTTTAAAATTCAATTTTTTGTGGTCCTGTTTCAAACACAACAAGATACACATAAATTCTAAAATTTATTTATGCATAATACATCAACAATATTTAAAAAAATATTCATATAAAATTTGCAGTTTAATTTTGCTATGAGGTTATGATTTTTGAAAACAATGAGCTCATAGCCTTTCTTGATTTCATCAATAATAAGATATAAATAATTTCTAACTAAATTTGCATTATATTTAGTCATGCAACATGATGAAATAATTGACTCTAGTACCAATTGCATTACAATATTGAATCCATTATCTGAATCTAATTTATCATATTACATAATATAAATAAAATGCAAATTCATAGCAATAATAATAAAAGTAAAAGGATTACTTCCCTTATGTAGACTATGAATTTAGCAAGTTGAATAAGTGCAAATCATGATAGGTTTACTCCTCTTGATCCCTAGTAGCCTGCAGGAGAATGTATTTGGGAATCTTGACAGAGAGATTGCAAGTACTGATATAAAGTGAGAGTAAGGACTTACCTTGTATATGTTAACTTTATTGGACTAAACTAACCCATCATAGGAAAGTTCACATAACTAGTAACCGATTAGTCTAAGTGTCATTTTAGTCCCATAATATTATCATATTTATATTAGGATAATTTATGATAATTAATTTGATATTTATGTAATTCAGATTTTATAAATTATTCTATATTATGGAAGTTCTTATCAAAATTTCTAACACAACATTGCTTTTGAGTTTTTTATTCCTCTTATGTTTGATTTTGAGCAAGGGCTTACATTGTTTAAGGACTTTTCTACTGTAAGGGGAGCCCTATGGGGTGCAAGCTGTATAGAATTACCTATAATAGCTAATAGAACTTAAATTGTTGCAGCTAACATTATAATTTGTTTACAATGTAAATGCACATAGTGCTTGCTATTAATAAAAGAAGTTGCTTCAGTTATTAACCCTTAGGTAGTGCTACTAATATCATATATACATTGTCTTATATTTATACACAGAAAAATAAATTAAATTAAACTATTATGATTTATTTTAAATACATGTATTTGATTTGACCTATATTATGTAATGTGCACAAATATAATAACTTAAAAAAATTATGCATGAAAATAATATTTTTAAAAATTAATAGAGGAAGGGAAGGAAATATAATAGGAATGAATGAAAAAAGAATAATGGGAGAATTGAGGATTAAACATTACTTCCCTTTTTCATCATTTGGATTTAGGATATAAAATCCTTAAAAAAATCTTCAAATTAGAAGAGCCCAGAAAAATTAGTACTCATGGCTTTAAATGATTAATTATAATCCTCTTTTTCTTTTCTCTTATTCACCAAAACTATCATATCACATAAAGTAATTCTCTATTTTCCTTTTCTTTTCCTCTATTTTTCTCGATCTAAACATATCATTAAAGTAATTCTACAAAGAATTGATCTCTTGATATACAAAATATTTTTATCTTATCACCGCATATATTGCAATGAGATTAATATGATATTTCTTTAGTTAACTCATTTTAAATTTTTCACACATAATAAGTTATTCTAAAAAACACTCATTTTATCAAAAGATATATCTATTTATTGAATTACTTTTTTCTTACCCATCCATTTAAAATTAAAAAAAATAGATTTCAATTTATTTAAAATTAGATTTTAATATAAAAATTATTTACAAATTAAAATTTACTTTTTTATGCTTGCAAAAGAATGATAAGCCTTTTACAATTGCTATGGTTTGACCATTGTTGTTCTCACCAAATTTTGTGCAAGTGACACTATAATGAGTGGGGTAATACTTACATTGTTGTAATTACTCATTATGATGTCAATGTACATTTATGTCAATGTCAGAAACAATTTGATTCTTCCTTTTATAGCAGCAAACAACACAACCAAAAGGGTATCCTATCCACTTTGAGCTAATTAGAAATAAGTTTTTTGCAAGAATTGATGCTTAAATTATTATGGTTTGACATTGGCAAAGCCTTTAATTAGAAGAAAATATTACATGAATTGATTTATTGTGAAGATAAACATAATAATATGAACTTTATGTGTTAAAAATTTTATAATTATTATCTATATTTTTCTTCTAATTCAAAAATATTTGACTTCTTACAAGATTAAATATTTTTATTAGTATAATGGAAAAAAAGGCATTTTGCTTTATTATAGGATAAGATCTGAATGAAAACCCTACCACTAGATATGGTCTTACTAATTTTAAACAATCTGAATATCATTTATTCCACTCAATAAATAGAGGTTAAAGATCCAAACTTCTTCTCTTTTATTACACTCTCCACATTTGGTCCGCTAACATAGCTTTCAAATTTGTTGGGAGTTGTTAAGATAAAAGTCAATTTGGATATTTTTCCTTTTTTTTTTAATTTTTTTTATCATATTTAAAAAGAGATAGACACAAGTTTTTCCTAGTCCTATTATACATAAAAAAAATTTAAATTTCACTGTATATAAAATTTTGTGTTTATTTTTTTTAACATGATAAAAATATAATGAAAAAATCTAAATTCAATAAATAATATATTATAGCCACAAACAAAACCTAATGTTATTTACGCATTGAGAGGATATGTACATTGTGAGATTGGCATGTAAAAGTTCCATGAAAGAGAAGTTGGTTTTTGAACTTTGCAATTACTATTTAACATGTATTTCTTTGGTACCAATAATAGTGACAAATCACTTAACACACATAATATTTTAAGTTTGAACCTAGTATGTCAGAGAGAGGAAATCCCAAAAACAATAATAGATGTTACTACACCACTACAAATGACAAGTCCCTTAACACACTTGTAGTGTTTTAAATTTAAACCTAGTGGTGTGTAGAGGGAGAAAACTCCAAAAATAATAATGAATGCTACTACATTGGCAATTAGTATAGGGTTTACATCTTATAAAGTGAGATTTTTGTAAGCCAAATTTTATTAGGTAAGCAACTTTTCCTTAAAACAAATCATATCTTTAAAGTGGCAAAAGAAGAAACTGAGTCATTCCAAAGGAGTATTCACCAGGTCTAAACATTATAAGTGTTAGAAAGTAATATTAGTAATTAGGTTCTTAGGTTATATTAAGAACTTAGATTATGTTATGAGCTTACTTGTTATGCACCTGAAGTTAAGGATAAGAGCTTTATATACACGAGCACTAGGTTAGGTCTTATCTAATATTCATTTCTCTTACTTGTTTTTGCAATATATCAAAGTTTTCTCCTTAACTTTCTCTAGCCTTTCTCTACTCTTTCCCTCTCTATCCTAATATCTTCTTAACATGATATTAGAGCTATCATTCGTCTTAAGGCTTGGTAGATTATACCACTTTTGACAACCTAAAAAAAGCGTGTGTTGCCACTATAAATAATTTTGGGTTTTCTATTTTTTGTGTTGCCCAATATTTGGGTTTATTTAAAAAAAATTAATTAGTTCAGAGTTTCTATTCTAATAAATTCTTTAAGTTTTCTGTTAATTATTTTGATGTTTAGTTAAAAAAAAAGAAATATAAAAGTATTCGAGTTTTGGTGAAAAAAGAAAAGAACATTTGAAAGTCAACCTGGAAAGAGGCAAGGGACTAGTAAGTGGCTATAGCTTTATGAAGATTAGGTGATATTTATTCTGACAAGGTCCAACGATGGCAACTAGTTTAACAACACCGATAGTGAGATATTTTGGTGATAACAGTAATTGGAGATGTTGATTTCTATCCAACGCAAGGTGTGAATATCATGGTTGTTGGTTGGTGTTTCTATAAATAATACCGATAGCAATTTTTAGGTTATCTACGATAGATTCACAGTGGTTTTAGCTGGAGAGTAGATCAGTGATCTTTTCAGGGTGGTGTGTGAGTCACAAATTTATATTCTATTATGGTGCATGAGCACCATGCATAGAATAGTGCGGTGACGTATGGAGGTAGATGAGAAGGTTTTCAACGATGCACCTTTAGTAGTAGTAGCATCTCCGACACTTTCTGAGCCTTCATGTATGGTTGGCTTTTTTATTTTTTGATTAATTCTTTGGCATTTTGAATTTTGGTTATTCCCTTTTAGTAAAATTTTGTCGGTTTCAATCTTCTTTTGTTGTTGTTGACTAACTCTACACCTAATTTGTGTGTTTTAAAGTGATTAAGTTCTGTATCACTCAATTTGAGTCTTATAATGGTCTAGGTAAGTTTCTTTTTGGATTTTCTATGGAGGGTGTTGTTGAATCTAATGTGTTTGAAGCATGATTTTGCACAATTATGTTGATTGTGGTATATTTAATTTGATATGATTGATTCTTGTTATGTTAGCTGGCTTTGAAACTTCTTAGGACATGTTTGTGGTGTATTTTTTCTATCTGAGGTAGTTTAGTGGTCTTTTGCATGGTTGGCTAATTTGACCTAATTTGGAACATGGTTTGATGAAGTTCAAATCTAGACATGTCTATTTTATTATTTTTTTAAACATTGGTCCCATTTAATTTGTTGGTATTTGGTTAATCCAAAGTAGTTTGAAGCACATTTTATGTATGGATAAAGTGTACTTATGCTATTTCTGATTGTGAGAATTGTGTGTGGAGATTAGGACTTGTGATTATAAGTTCAGTGGAGTTCATTTTTAGGCTGGTGGAGAAGGACTTAGTGAGATATTATGAGAAGTAGCTTTTCCAACATGTTATCTAGTGGCAAGGTTTTAGTGTTGGAAAAATGTTCAATGTAGCTTTGGGTCCTACAACTTTATTATGGGCAAAGTTATTTTATTGGTTTGGAGTATATTTCGATATATTTGGTGCTATGCACATTTCAACAATTTTGATTTTGGTGTTTTCATGTGATTTAGACCACTGTGTGGCAAATTTTGGTGCCTTTGTGTGATTTAGAGTATTATTTGACAAATTTTGGTGGCTTCATATGATTTAAAGCATTATTTGGCTTGACTTGTATTTACACAAGTCTAATTTTAGTGAGGTTATCCTTAATTTGAAGTAGTTTTGGCCACTGGTTTTGGTTATCCAACGGCAGATTAGTTCTTGAGTTCAAGTGCATTTCTTACTTTGATATCTTAAAGTTAGCTATAATAAACACAACTTGGGAGTAACATGTTTATGGTAGTATTAATGATTTTGGTGTAATTCTAACCATAGGTGTCGATGATTTTAAGGATCAATTAGAAAGTTTAGGGAGCAACTTGGGAGAAGCTAACAAAAAACTTCTAAAAGCTATATTGTTTGTGCTGAGGAAAACAATTGGAAAAAGGTTGATGGGGCAGCTAGGGGTAGTTGGTTGAAGATTTCTCAAAGTTCTTTCTGCCAAGGTTTTGGCATTATTTTTAGGGTTTATAAGTGTTTACGTTCAAGGGGAGTTGTTCACATACTATGCTTGTTGCAAGTTATTTATGGAGTTCGAAGTTTAAGTTTTCTTTTCTTTATAGTTATTTTTGTTGCATTTTACTTTTTAGAGTTAAAATTTATGTAACAAGCTGAAGCTTATGGGGGAGTGCTAGAAAGTAATATTAGTAATTAGGTTATATTATAAACTTACTTTAGTGCACCCAAAGTTAAGTGTAGGAGGGGTAGGAGCTTTATATAAATGAGTATTAGGATTAAATCTTATGTAATTTTTAGCTATCCTATTTGTTTCTATAATATGTCAAAGTTTTCTTCCTAACTCTTTCTAGCTTTTCTTTATTCCTTCCCTCTCTAGATTGTAATTATTTTCTCAATAATAGGTTTTCATCTAATAGTTTTCCTTTTTCTTCACCAAACAAAATGGTCAAAAGATTCAAAATTTTCAAAACTAAAAACACTAGCCAAGTTTAAAATGGGTAGCTATTTGCCACAACTCACGAATTTCGGCTTCTAAACCATATTATCTTTGTGAGGGGGAAGGGCTTGAGAGCTTGGAAGTATAAATATAATAATGGAATTAGCTTGTAAATGGCTACTGTGAGTTAAAGGAGTAGGCACCTTAGACAAGGGTTGTTAAATAAAAGGTCAGAAGGTCCTATAGGATCTAAGCTTCAGGCCGAAGCGAGTTTCATGATTTCTAATGTCTCCTGGTCATAGAGGCTTGGGTTGTTCTAAGAGTGTCTGAAGGTCTTTAATAGCTATGGTGTCTAGAGATCTGGGTTGATAATAGTGGAGATCCTACTTATACGATTTTAGTCATTTAAAGGATTTAATAAGGGTAGTGTAATAGTCTCTTTATAAGGCTTGTAATTAGGAGAGATGATAGAAGGGTACTAAAGGAAGTTTAAGGTTGATGAGAAGTTTAATAGACACATTTATAGGATAAGCCATTTAAGGTATTTATAGTAGACTAAATTGATGGGATACTATATAAGTCAGACTTCTAAAAGCTTGGAGCATTAAAGGAGCGGTGTACCAGAAGGAAGGCCTAAAGAAGGTAGTTATATCTCCTAATGAAAGGTCTCCTAAATGTTTAAATGTCTATAGAAGTAGTTCTTATATGTGAGTTCAGGGAAAGCTTTGGCTAGGTGAGATGTTCCTTGCTTGTCATTCCTTTAGGGATCTTTGAGCGAGAACTTAATCGTAACATACTCATTTCTCTATACTTTTGTAAATGTAACCTTACTTTAATCCTACCATGCCACATTTAGAAGAAGTTCCCAAAGAGGTAGGGAGGGAGGGTGATACCCATCCCTATGGGCCAATATCAGTCATTACCCCTGATCGAGAGCATCACTAATTGGCAAATGCCTCTATGCCACCTTATTAGTTCAGGATTCCACGGCATACCACAAGCACACTAGCACAAGGGTCATCTACATAAGCTGGTCCAAAGATCAAGAGAAGTAGTTTAGTTTTAGAAGTTGATTGTAACAATTGGCCTGGAGATTAAGAGAGTGAGAAGTAGTTTACCTTTAGAAGCTAATTGTAAAGACAAACAATTGGCCCTTGTAATAGTAGCACAATGAGGACGCCATGTAGGCAAGTAGAGTGAATAAGCTTTGTGCTGGCTGCCTAAGCCATAAGTAAGGGATTATGGTCCAAGAGGTTAAGACGTAAGCTTCAGTGGGCTCATTATAGATGTATTAGGGGCTAGAGACTTGGTGCTGTCAAGGTATTATTAAACTTTAGTTTGAATACCTCTCCTGAGGGTCATATCCTTTATTGGGACTCATGGATCATTTTCGGAACTTCTCTTAGGGTTAATTTGTCTTAGGTCTTACAAATCCCCATAGGAACTATCTTGTTCATCATTATACTTATCATCTAAAATCCTATACTACCGATGTGCCTAATTCATTTTTCATGTTACTGTTTTGCCTCCACTCAAAGGAGATTAATTTGGATTCTCATTATCGCTGTTGGATCATGAGTCATTACTCATAATTCTCAAATGAATGGTCATGTTAAGTTCTTGATGCTCAGCTTGGAGTAAAGAAAATGAGCAAGAATAGAGAGAAATAGAAGGCTCTCCTCATATTTGCCCCAAGATTTTGAGACTTAGCTCTACATTTTCTTTCTTTTGTAGTTTTATTCTTACGTATTATTTTTATTCCCAAACAGATTGAAAATAGAAGTTACACAATCTTGAGAGTTAAGCGAAGAAAATCAGTTTGGTCAATTATCTCCATGTGATTATTTCTATTTAAAGATTTCAAAGGCAAATATGTGTTCACAAAACCTGGACACTACGAACAAAGGCTAATTGCCTAACTCTTCCCCGTGGTAAAGTAGAAAAATTTACCAGTAAAAACATGTGTAAGAATTCTTAACCTTGGTGTAATCTGTAAAGGGGAAACCAAATCAGCATTTTAGTTGGCAATTGCTATGGCAGAAGAGGTTTCTTCCACTTAATTACTTCTCACCCCGGATATGCAAACATAACTTTTGAATTTACAGAATTCATTGTAATGTATAAGGAGGGAATCATTTTACAGAAAATCACAATAACTACAATTTAGCAACCAAGTCTGTTTCTTGCCTTCAACAAGGGATTCAGTTCTTAGATAATCCCTTCATTTTGAGTTTCTGTAAGATCTTCAGCATGTGCAGAAAAGGTATCTGCGTTCTTTCACATAATCACATTTGACAGATGTAATCCATTTTCAGTAGTGGCCAATCTTAGTGGTCCTCCAATCTTTGGAAGGTCAAAAGAATGTAGAAGAGCAGGACAGTTTATCAAAATTTTCTATTCAAATGGGTTTTTTCCAGTTTTAGATACTGAATTAGGGGTGCTGGGTGCCATATATCTGCCAGCTGACTGCTGAGTGGTGGCTAGGGATCCATAAAGAGTTCTGTCATTATTGAAGCTGCCAACTCTTTGAGGTCTACAAAAGAGTAGAAAGCAATTAGAATACATATAAATAAAAAGAGACTAATATGGTGGCATGCTTCATGGCTTATTAACAAATGACTTTGGTAAATGTGATAGACAAGAAAAGAACATGCCTTGATGGTTGCATATTACGATGAGTTTGCTGAAAATATGCACCTGAGAAGATTGAATTAGGAAAAAAAAAACCATGATTATAACAAAGAAGGAAAAAGTTTCAAGATGAAAAGGAAGAAAACAAGGGGAATACCAGTAGGGATTTCATATGAAAATGGAGAATGTGGAGCCATTGGGGAAGCATAACTTGGGGACTGAGGAATCATAAACCCTGAAGGCCCGAGGCTTGAAGCTTGCTTTAATCCTGTTGGGGCTGATATAGCAGGCACTGCACCTTGCAGATTTTCCATACAAGGAAGCTTTGGAAAAATACCACCAAGTTTTGAAGGTTAACACAAACATCTATTGCTTTAATTAAAATGTCTGAATCAAAGAACACAAGCATTTTGACAGTGCAGAAAGAGAATATTCAGAAAACTTTTAATACAGGCAATGTCATTAAGGTTGTTTCTCATTTTAAACTTTTCTTTTTTGACAAAGCAGAAATAAGGTAATATGTGTAGCAGAATCGATAGGAAAGGAATAAGCCAAGGACATTTACTTAAAGTAAATCACTTTTGTCATTATACGTACTGATGTAGCATGGACTAGAGTTCTCCCTTCAGTTACATCAAATGGGTTTGTTGACTTTGCTGCAGTGGGAAATGCTGAGAAAGGCTGTAAATTGAAGATCATAATTCATTAGTCAGCATGCATATAAGAATCAAGAGAAACGAAAAACAAAAACTCAGTAATTAGGTGCATGACATACCACTGCATTAGGACGATATTGCATGCTGATTCCCATTCCATGAGGTCGAATATCCTGGCAACCTGCAAGTGGTGCAGGGCCAGATAAGTAGCTCGCAGTAAAAAGGTCCTGCAGAGAATTTTTCATGCATTAAAGTTTATTTTTATTCCAAGAAAATTTACTCATAAAACATAAGACAATTCATATTACCATTGGAAGCTCCTTTCTTCCACTGCTAGACTTGTTTTTGACTGGAACAGGCTGGGGTCCAATTTCAGATTCGGTGTGTTGAGAAGGTTTCGAGGTGTTCATAGAAAATAATTCATTAAAGGCACTTGAATGGTCTTGTGTGCTGGGTGCAACTGATAGCTGCATATAACAACCGCATTTAGAGAATATGACGAGCAACCATATACGCAGATAAGAAAAAACAAACCTAAGCTTTCAATTATTTTGACATTCTTGTCGTCCACACTTCTAGTATTTCAAGATTTAAAATTCAAATATAATATCAATTTAACCAAAGATATAAGAGCATCCTTGATATTTGAACTCTTCATATCCGGGAAGCAATATCAAATGCCGTGCCTGATTGTTTGGAGCAACAACTCTGACTGCTGGGCTTGGTGGCTGTGCTGTAGAGCTACTGCTTACTGATACAGAAGAAGAAAGTTGCTTGTTTGATATTTGCTGTCCATGTGAAATTTTAAAGGAATCATTTCTGCCATAAAATTCAGCCTGCGGAAGCACCCCATTAGAAGGTTGTGCTACCCCGGTGACAGATTTTGATGTATCTGGCAAGGCATCATTTCCTACTGAATTAGATGGCAAATTCCAAATAGAAGACACATTTTCTTCATTTTCCGATGGTGGATGATTATCACTGCTTGAAACTGCAGATGTGCCACTAGTCGTTTCATAAAAGGGACCAGACAATTCTGACATCAAAAGTTCTAAAGTATTTGCTTTTGTATCTTGAGAAGTCTGTTGATTCTTATATGCTGGAGAAGATTTTAGGGTATCTGTGTCGGGAGTTTGAGGTGTATTCTCTGCTGAAAAAGCCTCAAATGTGGCCCAATTGTTTTCATTTGACTGAGACATAGGTTGCGTTTGTGGTTCAACTGCAACATCAGAGGCTTCAGACTTGGTACTCAAATCAATCAAGCTTTGGGGATTATTTTCCTTTGGTTCAGGTGGATTATCATCAACGGAACTACGGCTGCTGGAAGGTGCAACTGCAATATTCTGCATTGCAATTATTCAATATTCAAGCAGGATCTTTCAATGAAACTTCATTATAAGCATGAAATAAACAGATATAATGAGATTTGTAAAATATGGAAGCAGCAAGTATTAACAGATTATTAAGGGTCAGACACATTTGACAGTTTTCCCTATTTTCACAGCAAAAAAGGTGTGTAAGAAATCAATATCGGATAAGGAAGACTAAATGTAGAGTACAAAATTCAGTATGACGGACAGAGTGGAAGCATTGGTTCTTCACTAATTCCTTTGGATAGAGTTGAAGACAGTTGCTTGAGGTGAAAGAATCAGCTGAAAAAGTGGGATTTCATGTATGAGCTCTCTATGTAACGATCCTTATGATCTTTATGATCCTTTGATATTTTTGGGAAGTTTTATTTTGGATTAATTCTGAATAAGCTAATTTTTAGGAATTGTGATATGCTGCTTTAATGTAGCCCGCAAATTGTGGCTGAATGTTGGGGGGTAAATTGATTGACTCTTGCTTTTAAATAGCTAAGGGTTTGGCTGTAGGGGATAAGCAAATTTTTGAATACAATTAAATTATTCTGTCAAAATTTGGTGTTTCTTCTTCTTGGTTATTACAGTGGTATCAGAAAGGCGATCTGGCATCATTGAAATGGCGGAGGGGACTAGAGCACAAGACCACCGACGTTTGGAAGACTCTGTCCAGCAACTGAAGGAGACTTCTGACCAGTAAGCTATGGAGTTGAAGGAGTTATCTCGGATGATGACAACAATTAATATTAAAATTGATCAGTTGGCTGGGAAATCAGGGGATTTAGGTACATTTTTTGAAGGTGGAGGTTTCATTCCCACTAAACGACAAATTGGGTTTCATTCGGGTTTGCAATCCGCTTAGATGCACTTTTCAAAACTGAATTTTCCAACATTTGAAGGGGAAAATCCTAGTGGATGGCTTTATAAGTGCGAACGATTTTTCAAGTATAATGGGGTGGAGGAATCTGATATGTTAGGATTGGCAACAATTCATTTGGAAGGGAAAGCCTTGGAGTGGTTTCAAGGTTACGAGG
>JANHAO010000960.1:0-35879 GCA_026873985.1 Saraca asoca
CAAACACCTAAATTTTTTATCTAAAGTGCTTATATTATAAGATAAGCTCAAATATAAGCTGTAGATAAGCTCTCCCAAACGCATCTTAATTAATTTTATTAATTGTTAAGGGTGAAATTTGATATGCTCAAATCTCAGTCAACCAGAACAGTTCTAATATTCCCAAGCTGTAGTTTAGTTGTGTGAGTGAGAAAGATGTAGAAAGTGAAGAAAGAAGAGGAAGAATAGGGAGAAGATAGCAGAAGTTTTTTAACATGGTTTGATTAAAATCTTTTGTATAGATTCCTACATTCATGAATGATTTTATTACTATGGTGAAAATTTAGCAGAGTTACAATATGTATTCAGAAGGGATTCCTTATTGTATCTATTCTTCTCCCATTTATAGAGACTAGGAGGTTACAAATGTAATTTTATAAATTATCAATCTGTTAAATCAAATAATAAATGTATTCGACAATTAAGACTTCTGCAAATCAACTTCTACATACTGCTTTCTATGAGTAGACCCCCGTAAACTGTTTTTTACAGATTGGCCCCACAAATTGGGTCTGTGATAAGGTGTCTACTTCAAGTTCACCCACTACAAGCTTTTAACTGGGCAAGATGTTGCGTCCTACGAGCTGGGACTCCTATCCTGGGGTTGTTGCTAGCCTTTGACTAGTGACATCGAGCTCGTATGATTTGAGCTCGCACATTGTGATCTAGTGGTTGAGTGAGTTCGAGCTCGTCTCTAACGAGCTGAGACTACTACTTTGGCCTTGCTCTATGCTTTAAGCTCGTAGCTGGTGATCTGATCCCCTTGAGTGATTTTAGCTTTGAACAGGTTGGGCCTTCTTTATTTGAATTCATCTGCTGCTGGGCCTTTGTTAATCCATTTTGCATAATATCAGAAAATACCCATAACATTAATGTTGTTACTTTTATACCCTTATTTAAACCAGTGAATGAATATATTTCAATTTTAGAGTGCCTTCCCGAGAAATGATCCATAGAACTACATATGCGCACACAAAGTTTATTTGACTTAAACTTCTTTTTTTTTTTGCTAAACTTGGTACCCATAAAAAATTCAATTTAGTAATGTGCCAAATTAAGAGTTTCATACTAAATACAGTGTCAAATTAAGAGTTTAATGTTCAATTAAGTACCAAAAAAAATTTTCAAACTTGGCAATTAAATATTAATCAAAAAAATTTCAATTTGGCTATTACAGTACAAAGATTTTTCCTTCACCTGCCAACTTGTTTTCAATCTTTCAAATGGAACTCTATAAACAAAGATATATTCCTCACCTAACAATTAAAAAATGGATAGCTCATAAGAATTATTACTTCTATTTATTTGAGTGATTTGCTTGAAAATGTCCCTTCACCCGACAATATCTATTTACCTTCACCACTAAATACTTTGATTGATTTGAATCAATTTTCAAAAAATGTCCCTTCACCTAATCATTCTCTAGTCAATAACATGACAGCAACAACAAATATGCATTATGGAAAAATAATTTCAATTCTGATAAAAAGAGAGTTATTTTTGAAATGCTACTCCAAGAAAGCAAAAATGGAAAGTTACCAAGAAGAGTCATTTCAAATATTGCCAACTCTTTTTCTATATCTCCTAAATTAGTTTCTCGAATTTAGCATGATGCAAATGGTTATCAACCAGATTTTACTTCAAAATTGTGAAAAAGGTTAATCACAAGAAAATTGAAGTTAATTTAGAACAAGTGAAAAATATCCCTTTTCGTCGTTGAACAAATATAGGAATCTTATCATTGGCTTTGTGCATGCCAAAATTAACTTTATATAGAAGAATCAAAGAAAGAAATATTCGGCCACACTTAAATCCTATGAAACCATATTTATTGAATAAGAATAAGAAAGCAAGGTTGGAATTTTACTTGTCAATGATCAACGAAGGTGTGTTTGCATCTAAACCACTATTTGTTAACATGCACAATAAAATTCACATTGATAAAAAGTGGTTTTATATATCTAAGACGTCACAAAAGTATTATCTCCGTCTCGATCAATCGAAGCCCTTTTGCACATACAAAAAGATTTACTACAAAACTTATGTTTTTAGTTGCTGGAGTGTGTCCACGATTTGATGCTATTTCTAATGAAGAATTCAATAGAAAAATTGGAATATGGCCATTAGTATTTAATGAACCAGCTAAATGAAATAGTAAAATTCGTGTAATAGGGACTTTGGAGACAAAACCAATTTTGTTATTTACTAAAGATGTTATTTAATCATGTTTAATCGAAAAACTGTTGCTTGCAATCAAAGAAAAATGGCCATCTCCTAGTTCTAGGACCATCTTCATTCAACAGATAATGCAAAATCACATTTAGATATTAACGATGTCGAGTGTGTAAAAGCTATGAGAAAAAATGGATTTGACATTTGTTTCTATTGTCAACTAGTGAATAGTCTCGATATGAATGTCTTGAATCTTGGTTTCTTTAGAGCTATTGATTCATTTCAACACCAAGATGCTCCAACTACAATTGATGAATTTGTTTCAACTGTAGAGAAAGCTTATGGCATATTCCCAACTAAAGATTTAAACAGTGTGTTTTTAACATTACAGTTTTGCATGATTAAGGTGATGAGAATTTTTGGTGAGAATAACTACAAGATTCCACATATGAGCAAACAAAAATTGATTAGAAATGGATAGCTACCAAATCATATTGAGTGCGACTCTCAAGTTTTGAATGAAGCAAAGACAATTCTCTGTGAAACATGATAATTTGGATGTTCAGAATAGTTTGCAGTCTATTTTGTTTTTTAAGCTCTTCTAGTTATATGTTAGAAAATATTAATGGTCATACACTTGTTAGCCCTGTTTTTGTCATTATTTAAATACTACTCTTACAATTTTAATGAATATTTTTAGATTTAGTCTCATCTCTTACAAGTTGGAATTAGTCTACTTAGACTTTCTTTTTATTTTATTCTTTAGTTTGTTTGCATTTATAGGACTCTACCTACTGATTCGCATAAATTCAGAGTATACGAAATAAGGAAAATATAGAAACATTCTCTTGAGCCTTTGGAAAAAAAAAATCAACTTGAAGTTATTGCAATGATAAAGATTTCCTTCCAAACACAACATGCGCACATGCATGCGCACGCACACACACATATATACATCTTTAAAAAAAAAGGAATAGCTAAGAATGTTTAACGCTTACATCAAAAAATGACAAAATATATTTAAACATAAACATAATAGCACCATTTCATTTTTTAAACAATTTGATATTCTTAAGCCATAGAAAGTTGGGTAGAAAATTTTCAGATAGGATCAAAACTAGTAGAATTTGGACAAAAAATTTCTCATCATTCTAGAAACAACACATTCATATTCTTGAGCTAGAGAAATGTAACCATCTTCTTTTGGTGGAACATTTAAATTAAGCCATGGCTTCCCTAATTTGTTCAAGTTATGATTTGTTTTGCTAATTATCCTAGGAGTATCTTTCAAACTTTTGAGGAAATGTTAAAGTTGTTTTAGTTTTTTCACTAAAGGAGATGATGATAATGTTTGGAGTATATCTGATTAAATATTGAAGGAGTTGAAAAGTGTATATAAACTCTTACTATACAACTAATTTTAACTATTCTAAGAATTAATTAAGTAAACTTTTAATTAAATTAATAAATTATTTGACTATTTGTCATGATAATCAAGTAAAATAAATGAGGACAAAATAAGTATTTGATAAATAAACCATAATTTGAAAATAGAAATTGGACTATAATTTGGGACAAACAAAAATAGAAAGAAAGATTATTTTTACGGAAGGAAGAGAATAGCTTTATACAATGATCACATTAATATAAATTGTCTTCATTTATAACCAGTTCCATAAATTTTACATTTTTCAAGAAGAGCTAGACTCATAACCAGGTTCAAAAAATAGACTCCCCTTACGTTGAATGTCATGGGGTGCTTTAACACTTTTCTCATGCGTAAATCGATTCTTCTTGAATATTTTAATGATTACAAAAAGAATATATACCTTTTAAATAAAATTGTTTAAAGAGATAATTAGTGCCCTTGAAGACACTGACAAGAGTTAATTTTTGTGTTTAAACGTGAGACAGTTCATATCATTTACGTATAAGCAAAAGGTGTGGGGTTGATTCTTGTGTGACTCAGTTGTAAATTAGTACATATCATTTACATATGCTTATATGGTAAGAAGAAAATATATGATCTGTCGATTCATTACTGGTGAGCGGAAGCTGTTTGACATAATGCCAAAAAGAAAGCTGCTTAATATATGTAGATAAGAATTTAAACTCGACGACAATAGGTTGGGCGGTAACCCACGGCATGACCATAGTGCATGGAAATACCTATGAAAAAATAGTCATACAGAATCGTATAAAGGCAAAGATCATAATGCCAAAATTTGATTCCAAGCTGGTAGCTATGCATTATAAAAACCTAGGATGCCGCAATTCCAAGCCTTTTTAAGATGTTAGAATCAACCCATAGGGTATAACTCAATTTTAAAAGAGAATACTTTAGATTTGGAATTACAATAATGTAGTGTAGTTATTAGAATAAAGCTAGGCATATGTTTGTTAGTGTGATAGCGTGAAGCTTATGAGTTGAATTTGAGTGTGAGCTCAATAGGTACTAATAAATATGTGTCAAGTGGGACTATAAATTTCATATTAATGTATTCTATTTATATATTATTTTTTGACGTGACTTCTATCGATATGACTGAATATATGTTTAGTAATATTTTGAATCATATATTAATGTGTGAATTTTTTTAAAAAAAAATTTAGGATTATGTTTTAGCATGTATTAAAATTTTTTATGAATTTTTATAAAAGTTTAACATAAAAATTGAATTGTTTATATAAAATTTTGGTACTTATTCATGAAATTTTGAACTTCCTTATCTAAAGTTGCATAAAAAAATCTTTTAAATTTTTTTCATTTTTATATAAAAGTTATAATTTTAACAAGAAAAAGTTATAAAAGTATAATTTCTTTTTACAAAACTTAAAAATGTATGTATCAAATAAATTTTCTTGAATACATATGAGGGCATAACCCTTAAATTCATAGAAAAATTCCCATTATAAAATATTTAAAAAAATTGATGGCAGTCCATAATATCTAACAATGAAATGCTTGAAAACTAGCATTGTCCTTTTCCTTAGAGTTGAGAGGAATGAATGGTAAAAAGACAAGTGAATGATAAGGGTAGGCCTTGTGGGTATTTTTTTTTTTTAACTTTGATGGCAAATAATTAGGTTTCTTTTGTATAACATTTTGTGCTCTTTCTTGATGCCAATTTATTCATAGCTTAGTTGATCAAAATGAAAATAATCTAATATGGCCTTCCGTACAATAGCCTCTTTCATAATCTGAAAAACATAATAGGATTTTGTAAGTGATATTCATATGCTATTAGCATTATTCTTGATGTTATTGTCATTTTTCAAACATATATTTTGAGTATAAAAACATGTTTGAAAGTGAAAGGTGATTTGGATTCTCAAACTTATTTTTGAGCATTTATCTAATCATGTACTTAATTATATGACTCTTTCATATTTTTAATAGTGCAATGAGCTTTGCACTAAAAATAAGTTAGACTTAACTCTTAAATTATTATGTATAAAATTTTAGATTTGATAAAGATATGTTAGGATATAACTAATGAATCAGTAGATAGATATTAATGGGAATTTATTATTATTATTATTATTTTATTGTTCTGAATTTGAATTTGGTAGGAGATATAAAAATTTAAAATTTTTATAAATTTGTTAAGTCCAATGTAATTAAGTTTCTTTGGACTTAATCAAGGAAAATACTAAAAAGCTCTGTTGTTGTGAAGTGTCATGTTAGAATAATAAATTAAATAGGAGAAGGCATATAAGTTTAACATGATTTGTGATTAAGATTAAAATTCTCTTAATTTCTTATCTTGTCAATTTTTTATAATTTACAGACACAAAATTTATATTAAGATTTGCAGTTATTATACTAAAATCTAATAAATTTTTGTATCTTTCTCTTTTTTAAATTCATGAAATTGAAGGGATTTGAATTTGAATTTAACACTAGAGAAAATTATTTAAATGCAATTTGCAATAGCTTAAGCTACTCAAGAAAAATATTTTAAGAAACACGTGAAATTGGCAATAAATACACAAACAAAAAGGTGGGAAAAGAGAGATGGAAAGAAAAACCACTTGCGATTTTGGGTATGAGTGGAGTGAGTTTGAGATCATTGCTAGAAAGTGCTTCTATTCAATGAATTATGCATATTGCAAACTTGCCAAACTTCAAATTAAGTGCATCAACCAAAATAAACGGCTCTCTTCAATTACCTAGCTCTTCAAGAAAAGACTAGTTTCTTTTAGGATCGTTAATATCAATATTAAGCAAAAAATTTTAATTCAATTGTAACACTAAAATTTTAAATACTATTGCCTTTTACATATTAAAAATTTTAAAAATTATATTTTGAGTATTGTTTTAAAAATCAAATCCAATAATAAATTAAAAAATTCATCATATCATGATTCAATTGATCAAATTAAATAAATCAATAGTTGAATCAAATGATGTCATAAATATAAATTTATTAAAAATTAAATAATAGTTAATTTATGTTATAAATATGAGTCTATATTTTATATAAAAATAAAAATTAAGTAAATTAGTAAGTTTTTATTTAATTAAATGTTAATTTTTTTATCTTATTAATTTTTTGTTACAATATAGGCTTATTAAACCAATACATTCTAAAAAAAAACCTGAAAGTAAAAAAAAAAAATTCTAACCAATTTTTTAGTTCGTATCAATTTAATCATTAAAATGATTTTTTAAATCAACTTGAATTGAAAGATACAACAATTAATAATCAAATCAACCAGACTATCCTATTTTTAAAATAATAATTTTAAAAATTAATATCCAAATCAATCATAATTTAAAGAAAAATAACTTTCAAAATATAAGAAATGATATTATTTAAATTTCAAACCTTATTTTGGTCAATATATCATATTTATTTGAAAGATTTGAAAATTATAAGAATTTTATTTTATAATAATATTTCCTTAGTAATAAAAAATATCATAATAATATTCGAAAAATTTATTTTTGTTAAAATATTTTAATAAAACAGTGTATAAATCCATAGTAAGCGAAGGCACCCACTTGCACAATGTCTGATGCTACAGACCACTTAGTTTTGAAGTAACTTTGCCTAAGCACCGCGGTACTTTCTACTTTTTGGTGGGTTGTCAACTTGTGATTTCCAGCCACAAATTTCACAAACGCACTATTTTATTTTATTTTATTTTCTCTATCGATGTTCCTCAAACATGGGGTGATAATTAAATCCAAGTGAAAATGTAAATTATTTATTCTTTGTCAATCTAAGAAATTAAAAAAAAATATCTGGGTGTTGGATTACACGTATCATAAGACTTAATTTTTATTATTATTATTTTATAACAGAAGTGATAAATTATTTTAAATAAAAGCATAATATCTTGAATTTAAATAAAAAAATTATAAAAAATTATATATGATATATATGTATGTAATAATTTCTTTAGTTTAAACGTATGGAGCAAAGCCCGTCTTTGTTTTTTTTTTTTTATCGAATCTATATTCTCTCAATTTTTTATCTTATAAAATTCTTTCAATTTCAAAAAAAAAAAAGAGATAATCTTTTATTTCGGGATCTACAGTTATTTATTGAAATTCATTATTTCAGTAAAAAAAATTATGTATTTATTTATCTCCTAAATTTATACTTCTAATTTCTTTAAAAAAATTAAGAAGATCATTATTCATGTCTTTTTAAGACTCTTTAAAAAGAAATTAGTCTGATTAACACACAAAATTCAGTGGAAATACCTTTCCTTGTTGAATGGAAAGAAGAAAAAAGAGAGATAATTAGCTGCCATAATTAACATGTAATTTGTGGAGATTAATTATCTCATAATCTCAATTTGCTTGTATTGAATTGCTTACATCAAAGTGCACATACTCTCTGGCAAATGATGAGCCATCCAAATTTAATCAACCCATCAATTTTATGTAATAATTTTTCACTCAGATGTAATCTGCATCCAATGAGAAATTACTATATAGTAACTGATTTTTGGTTTCAGGGAATGATTCACCAGGGGCGGCGGCGGCGGCGGCGGCGCTTTTTACTTATGTTAATTATCTTTTTATGGAAAGTAATGATGTGATATGTATTAAAATTTTAATATAAAAATCATATAAATTATAAATTATTATATAAAATTTTATTAATTTTAAAAAGAAGAAACAAGTATACAAGAATTTTATATAAAATAAATATATAAAAAATTATAATTTCATCATTCATAATGTTGGTAAAAACTATAATTTTTTATTAAAAATTATGAAAAATATGATTTTTTTTACAAAATTTAAAAGAGTATATACAAATTTTCTTGAGTATTTGTCCAAGAAAAACTCTTTTAATAAATATATTATTTTCAAACAGATTTAATCTACATATTTGTTAATAGAATAAATTACATTTATCTTTCTCGAGATTTAATGTAATTATATTACATCTTTTATATATATTTATCCTCACGGGCGGACGTAGGATATTGGGTCAGTGGGGACTGATCCACGTCCAAAATAAGAAAATTTTAATTTAACCCCTAAATTTTCTACTTCTTTTCAGTAAGACCTATTTTTAAAGATTTTTTTCAATTTAGTCCCTGCTGAATTTTCAATTTAGTTCTTTTATCAAAATTTTTTTTTAATATTATAATATATTTTTGAAAAAATTGAGTGGGGGCATAAGCTCCCACTAGACTCAACGTGAGTCCGCCCATGCTTATCTTTTTTTTCTTCCTATTTTAAATATATACTTATCTCTCTATTTTAAAAAAAAATAAAAATAATAAATGTATAATTCAAAAAAATAGAAGGTGTATAAATATAATTACACTAAAAATAAGACAAATCTAATTTGTCCTTGTTAATATATCCTTATTTTTCTCACTGAGCTGATTGCATTTGTTGTTTTTTTTTTTTTTTTTTCAATTAATGTAGGAGGTTAATGATGAATGGGGAGGAAAGCAAAATGGAGTCTCTTCGCAAGACAGATTGAAAAATCAGTAAGTGCGTTTGTGGGATTTCAACATAAAATTTATTTATAATTTTGCAAACCTTAATAACCTAAATGGTAATCACTGGCTAGAAAGCTTATACCGTTTTTCTGACGGTGGAGGTTTATTCCATGCACCATATTACTATTGTTTAAATAGTAATTATGTTTTACTCTATCGGTATTGTCACGACGGATTTCATCTCATCCTTTAATAATATAATTTGAATTTAAAATATAAATGATAGAAAACAATAAATCTTATTCATTTATCGATTTAAAAAGTTACAAAACCACCTTTTGAATAATAAATACGATTAATTTGAACATACTTTAATAAAAAAAATAAGTTAAATTAATTTATACCTCTTTATAAGTTTATTCTTTTTTTAAGTAACTATCTATAATTTATAATTTTGAAATTAAATATTTGTAGTTTGTTTAACTTTTTAATTGGATATTCACTATTAAATTTTCATCCAATTTTATTAATTTTTAATTGATGTGACAAATAAAAGATCCAAATGACATAAGAGCTATCCAAATTAAACTAGAGAGATAGTACGCATGATAAAA
Source organism: Saraca asoca (assembly GCA_026873985.1). Taxonomy (NCBI): domain Eukaryota; kingdom Viridiplantae; phylum Streptophyta; class Magnoliopsida; order Fabales; family Fabaceae; genus Saraca; species Saraca asoca. Next base: position 9,744 of record JANHAO010000960.1, read on the forward strand.
GTAGGAGATATTGCAATTGTTCATTCGGTTGAAGATGATATGATAAGGTTATCACTTATTCCATGACATATTGTTCATGATTGTGTGCTGAAAAGTTTTTATATTTCTAGGAGAATCAAACAGGTTTTGAAAGTAATTTATGACTTCAAAAATAAAAATTTAATTTGCCCTCCAACTTGAGCATTTTGTGACCTTGGTGAAAGGACTTATGTAAGGTTAACAGGATTTTTGACACTTTAAAAATGGTAAACATTATAAAAAGAAAACATATTATTAATAGGGGAGTTAGTGAAATTACCATCAAAGGGAATTTGGATGATCAAATCCGATCTCTAATCTCTAATCTAATTTGGACAACTCTTATATTATATAGGATTTTTGTTTGTCACCTAAGTAAAAAATAATAGTGAATATTTAATGAGAAATTTAAAAAAGGTTTAAATATTTAATTTTAAATTATAGGTAATTACTTAGAAGAAGAAGAATAAAATTAAGTAAAATTTTAACAAAGAAAAAGTACTAGCAAAATTTATACAAGTTTATAAGGTAATTAAATGAATATGTTAACCGTAATTTTCAATGTCTCTATTGATTTTGTTCAAACTTTTTTGGCGTGGAGCGCATGTTTAAGTTGCTTGGGTCAAAGCATTATCCTGCCACGCGGTCCACACTGTGCCTTCCCTCCTGCCTTTTTGACTGAATTACTATTCTATGACATCAATATAAATTTGCATTCACTTTTTAAGGTAGGTTTTTCGTACGCTCTAGTAATTAATAATGTTTTATTTCATTTTATTTTATTTTCTCAATGTTCTTCAAACATGGGGATAATTAAATCCAAGTCAAATTGCAAATTATTTCTTCTGTGTCAATCTAAGAAATAAGAAAAAGGAATCTGGGTATGGGATTGCACGTATAATAAGACTTTTATTATTATTATTATTATTATTTTCAAAAAGTATTAATCTATATCTTTATTAATATGATAAATTATACCTATCTCTTATAAAATTTAATGTAATTATATTCATATTTTTAATTTTTAAAAATATATAATGACTTCTTTTTTTTATACATTTATCTCTTTTTCCTTTTATTTTAAATACGTATTCATCTTTTCTACTCCAGAAAAATAAGGAAAGTGAATGTCTATTTTTAAAAATAGAATATATACATATAATTATACTAAATCTTAAGAAGAGTGAATATAATATCTTTCTTGATATCGACTTATGTTTTTTTTGTTTTGACAAAACTAATAATTTCATTCCTAAAATTATAAAATAATAATAAAATAATTTTTAAATTATAAAAATAATTATAATAATTATTAAATAATATTTTATTTATATAATTTTATCATTATATACATACGATTTTATTTCTAATTCTTAATCAATATGATAGAAAGGATAAAATTATATAAATAAATTATTATTTAAAAATTATGATGACAACTTTTATAATCCAGAGGGAACATTTATTAATGCCTTACAACTTTAGATATGCAATTGTTAGTGTTGTCTATTTTTTATCTTTTTTTTATGAGGTTAACAATGAATGAAGAGGAAAGCAAAATGGAGTCTCTTCACAGGTCAGATTGCAGAATCACCAAGTGCGTTTGTGGGATTTCAACATAAAATTTATTTATAATTTTGCAAACCTTAATAACCTAAATGGTAATCACGATTTTTTTACGATGGAAGTTTATTCCATGCACAATATTTCTATTGTTTAAATAGTAATTATCTTTTACACTTTTTATACTATGATGATGGATTTATCTATATATATATCCGTTTTAAAATTTTTTAATAATACTTAAAAATCATTTAACCTCTTAACAATAAAATATGAATTTAAATAATAAATAATCAAAACAATGAATCTCATTTATTAATTTAATCCAAAAAGTTATGAATCATCTTTTGAATAATAACTACGGTGATTAAGTATAACATTGTTCAATAAAAAAAAAGTGCGAACAAAGTTTATATAAGTTAATAACATAATTAAATGAGTATGTTTACCATAATTTTCTATTGATTTTGTTAATATGCCTCAAACTTTTTGGTGTGCAACACATGTTAGGTTGCTTGGGTCAAAGTATTATCCTTCCACATTCCTTCGTCCTTTTTTGACTGAATCACTATTCCAAGACAAAAATATAAATCTACATTTACTTTTTAAGGTAGATTTTGCGTTCACTCTAGTAATTAATAATGAGTTCAATAGATCTTAATTATAAATGTAAAAAGAACATATTTATGAATTTACCCAACTTTCCCAGCACCAATTAAATCACACCCTTTTTCCTTACGTGTGGCTCACTTGTACCAACATGTATAAGATTTTAACAATTTTTTTGATAAAAATAATGGTTTTATAAAATTCTAATATAAACTCACTACAATTTTATATATGAAATTTTATCATTATCTTATACAAATTTATATATAACAAATGTATAAAAAATTAAAATTAGATCAGAATTTTTTTAAAAAAATTAAACTCTTATGTAAAAAATAATTAACATAATAATTATAAATTAAAAAATATGTATGAATATCAATTTTTTCCTAATAAAAAACATTCTTAACAAGAATGTGCCTTATTTAAGATTGTTTAATTGTTAAATTGTAGCACTCAAATGTCATTTCAGCTCAGAATCATTAAGCAGCATCACAACTTGCTGGGTTGGTGCATGTGTCACCCCCAAATATATGAACAACTGTATAATACATGACCTATGGGCCCCATCTTTCTCTCATCCCAGAGGAAAAATGGAAAAGGGCTTTACCCTCTTGAGAACAATGAGCCAACCAATGATTTTGTCCACTTTCTGTTTGATTTTTTCATAAAATATATTTCTTGGAGATACCCCACATGATTGCATGCTTCTTTCCATACAGAAAATCTAACAGGGAAAACAGTGGAAATGACATAATTCTGCTGATTTTTGGTTCTTTCAGCTGTTTTGTCCATCATAGTCCACATAAACCAACACAATTTTGACAAGAAAACTTTGGTTCCCACAAGTTTCCATTGAGAGATAGCACCAACATGATTGATACATGAACAGTGTCTGTATTTGGCCCACAATCACACTCCTTTGCATCACCCAATTTATGCTATATGACTTGAAAATGCATATCTCTTGCATTATTTCTACACAGTTAAAAAAAATTGTAAATCTCACAAATATTGTGAAATCCCCAAATTTTTCACTGTGAATATAACGTGAGAGATTTCATTTGCACATCTAGTACAGTTTATATAATCAATACTAATGATATTCATTTTAACTCATTCAGCTTCAATCATCACATAATTGATAACAATCTGAATTTTTTTTTTCAGATTATATCAATTATGCTGTGAGTAAGATAAAATGAATTAAAATGATTATACTTAATTTTACTCTTTATTTATCTACATATTATTGAAAAGAATAATGAAGCATGGCATTGGTACTCTAGCAAGATTATATATAATAAATAGTGTCTAATTATAGGTACCCCTAGCTGGGGGACTTAATGACCCTGCTTAATTTGAGCTTTTGGTTTGGATTTTAGCATAATCCAAGGTCTTTTTCCCTTGCAGCTTGTTTGTCACATAATGTGCACTGTATTCTCCATGATTGTATCTTCTAAATTTGCATGGGTTGTTTTCATCCACAAATTCTGGCATTGGACCAAGCTCTACATCATAGCTTGGGGCATAAAATGTCACAATTGAGAGTCTATCTTTCTCCTCATGAGCCACAGCTCTATGCTCAACACTCCTGTATTTTCCATTTGTTAAAACCTGCATAATCACAAATTAGAATCAGGATCAATTTAAAAACTTCCTAAACAAGAAAAAAAAAAGAGAAAAAGAGAAATAAGTAGGAGTAGAAAGGGTCAGAACTATGGGAGGGGTGAAATGAGGTCTTGTTGCATATTTAACATCACTCACAGCTACCTTATAGATGTAGCTCCCATAGTTCATAGTTGTATTTGGTTGTAAGCTAATTGTAAATCTACTAGTTATGTGAATAGCTTTTCTAGGAAAATACTTTATTGTGCAAGAGAGATAGATGAAATGAATGGTGTTGATCACATAACTAATACTCTTAACTTTTTCACAATTAGACATAGATGTATGCCCCAAATTTCATTTATATTTGATTGTGAGTTTGTTGTGAATGTACTGGCTGTGTGACCCCTTTTTTCAGAGAAATACTTTGTTCTGTAGTTGAAATTCTGGGACCCAAATAATGGCCAGGAGAAAGGTACAGAGAGATCTTACTTCCATTGTATCTCCAAGGTTGATGACAAGGGCATAAGGAATTAGCTGAACAGGCACCCATGTTTTGTCCTTGAGTATCTGAAGTCCCACTGGACTTCCTTTTGCCTGTTGCAGTACAGTGAGGGCACTTCCATCTGAATGGGGGCTTAGCCCCAGGACAAGGTCGGGTCTTGAACAAGGTGGGTAGTAATTCATCCTTATGGCTTGCACAGCCACACCAAACATCTTCTCAAACACATCCTCCTTCAAGCTCAGGCCTAAAGCTATGTACTTGAGCAGATTCTGGCAGAGTTTCCTGACTTCTCTTGAGTAATCCTCCACAGTTTCGCTGCATGAGTGTTGTTTTAAGCTTTTTATCAAACAGTATCAAAAATTCAAAACGCAAAATATGCGATTGTTATTTAATTTACCTAAATCTGGCTGGTCTCTCTGGCCACAGATTGGGATTTCTTACATATTGAGGTTCCAGTCCAAGAGCAAACATGTTGCACCAATCCAACTTCTGATCCTCAGAGAAAACAAAAGCCTGCCCATATCCTTGGACTGTACCCGGAGCCATTGGGTATTTCTGCTTTTCTTCCAAAGGCAGCATGAAAAATTCCTTGCTCATGTTCTCTATGCCCTCAAACAGATTCATGTCAATCTCATGATTAATCACCTAACAAAACACTCAACATTAGCTTCCATTTCTTACAAAAATAATGGAATCCGCTACACAAATTAATTGATTCCATTATGCTCTATCACTTGCTACATCTTCAGTAAAATTATTTTAAAATAGCTGATGAAAATTCTACTAATGCAAAATTTTCACAATTCAAGGAGGATTATGCAGTTTTCTGTAGTTTATAAAACAGTATACTGCACTTTACTCTTTAAAATGCACAATGCAATTTAAAGGAGCTAAATTATACAATTTTGTTATAATCAAGAAGGATATAAAGCATGAAAGCTAAATGCTTACCTGGAAAAATCCCCACTCCTCACAAGCAGAAGCAAGCTTCAAGATTTCATTTTGGACTTCCTCTGTGTTTCCTCTGGATAGTTTGGAGAAATCAATGATGGGCATGTCATTGGATGGTGGTGACAAGGTTGTGGTAAGTGTCGGCCTTTCAGACATATCTCTTACAAATCTTTGAGGAATTGTTGTTGGTTTGGTTTTTCTCAGTTCTTGCACATCATCAATGTGCCCAACGTTGATGGGAGGAGAAATGGGTGCAGGAGCCATTGGAGACACAATCTCCAAAGCAAACAACTGTTACTAGGAACTGATTGTTCTATAGCTCCTCCCCCAACTCTCAAGTTCTTATTTATAGTGGAATTTTTAGGCCATTGTGAAGAAAAAGAAGCTTTTAAAAAATTAATCAAGATGTTCATAGGACCCACATCAAGCACTTTGGATAAATTTTCATGTCAGTTTCTTTTATTTTTATTTACTTATTTTATTTAATAAAATTTGATATAAATTAACTTTATTTATTTATTAATTATACGTATTTAAATTTTATTAAGTATAAAATAAGTAAAATTACGTGAATCAATGTGATTGATATTATTTATTTATTTTTTCAAATTATGTATTAGATTCTTAACATCTAGTAGTTTAAAAAAAAAAGGATAGAATATTTCATGCACAATTCTCTGAGGTCGGCGAATTTTACTTTTGAATTTGCATTTAAAAACTTAAGATAAAAATAATTTTGCGAAGAATATTTGGACACGTATATGTACAAGTCAAAAGTTTGGTACAAATGATGCACAAACAAATAAGACAAAACAAGAGTTATTAATACGTGAGTATAATGTGCGGAAACAGCGTGTGTGTCTATCTTTTCGCATTGTTGAGAGGCTGAAATTAAAGCAATAGTTAGGTTGCCGTCTTAATGAGTTGGTCTTCGGTACATCATTGTTTTCCTGCGATTTCAGATTTCTCAGTATTTATTAAAATTAAATTATTCTCTTTAATTTTAGATTTGATATATTTAATATTTATAAATTATTAATTTTTTTAAATTTTAAATAAATAATAAATTACATATATATAAATCATATTCTAATAATTTTAAGAAAAAAATTAAATATTATATTATATCAACGTCAAGATAAAAATATAAAAATTATATTTATAAATTTTTTTAATCGTATTGAATAAATAAATCATATTAATATAATTAAAATATTTTTAAAACCCAAAAAATTAAAAAAATAATATACATATCCGATGACACTCAAATTTATATCACAAGAGCTTAACATTATATTTGATTTTTTTTTAAAGTTTTATATCAAATCAAACATATTTTTTTCTTCAAATTATTATTAAAATAGATATTAAATATTAAATATAATTATTTAAAAATTAAAATAAATAAATTATAAAAATTAATAACATATAAATATTAAATAAACATTTAAATTTGACAAGAGTAACTCACATTTTTTTCATATTAAAATATCCAACTTAGATGCTTGTATTTGATAGATCACTAGGAAACTATAAAGTTGGCGCACCAGATTTTTCCACGTCAAATGGAGCATTTGCTGACATCTGTATCTCTGATAAACTCAGAAAATTAATATTTAAATTAAGTGGTCTAACTATTTTTCATCAATTCCTAATGGGCTTCTTAACATCATTTTTTCTATTGATAAAGTTTAAACAACTATGATTAGTCTATTTGTTTTCATATACCCATCTGACATGCTTTTAGCAGGATTTAAACCAGTAACCTCTGATTAAAATGAAATATTCATTGTGCAACTAATCCCCAATATTAAAAAATATATATTCTTAATGAATAATCTTAATTTTAAGGGGGAAGAAATTATATTTTATTATTTAAAAAAAATCAATGGATTTTATAAAGTGATTAAATATTTATTAAAATAATAGAAGTAAATTTAGAATATATAATAAATACATATTTGATTTTTTAAAACGATAGATTAAAAAAAAGAATAGAGAAAGCATTTTTTAAATAATCTTTCATTCTACTATATCATACTCATCTTTTTAGACAATTTTCAAAATTGTCCAATTTCACAATCTCTTTTCATGAGCATAAATCAATTTTAAATTTAAAAGTGAATTCAAGAATGCATCTTTTCATTCAATTTATATATTAAGTAAAATCAGATTTACTAAGTATTTTCATTAGATTTGAATCTATGAAAGTAAGAAAAGAAATAATTAAATTTCTTTATTATCTGATTTAGATACCATAAATACATGAAAATCAATGATATTGTGGAGCAAACAATTACCTGATCCTTGCACACAACATAAATCATTAGTTGCAAAAAGTTCACATTTTGATGCAGTGTATTGGCAAAGAGGCAAGGGTTTGAGACTAATTGAGGTCATTGTAAGAAGCTGTTTAATGAACATACAAACCTTATAGCTTAAGTCTTCAAAAAGGGTCAATAATTTTGCTTAGATCCATCTTGGTAGAACTTTGCAATGGCAGAATCTTTTCATGCCAAGATTCTCACTATGCATGTTCTTTTAGCCCAGTCAAGGTGCACAGTTATGTGGTAAAGTTAAAACTCAGCTCTTTTTTTTTTTTTTTAATTACCCTACTACTCTTTATATTTTATTTAATTTTTAGTTATAAATTAAAAGTTTTAAATTAAATCTTTATACTTATTTTTTATTTTTAATTAGATAATTTTTATCATTTTTTATTAGATTTTTTTAATAATTGACATACTCTGATAACATTATTTTGATATAATTTAACGATCATTAATGCAGAGTTTCTATAAAATTTTTATTTGTATTAAGTGTCAAATAACTTAGGAAATTTAAGATATTTTATGAAATTATTTCATTTTTAGAGAGAAAAAGAATGATTCACTTATTTTTCACTCATAAACTGATAATGATCTTTATCTATGTAAATCAATTATTAATAAAATTTAATAAAAAAATGAAATGAAGTATCTAATTAAAAATAAAAAATAAATATAAAAATTAAATTTAAAAAATTTAAATTAAAAGAATCTAATTAAAAATTTAATAAAATTACACAAAGTAATAAAATAATTTAACTTTTTTTTTAATTTCTTGCACAACATAAGAACATGTGAAAAACTAGGGTTTATGGTACTGCAATTTGTTCCGTAGTGAGGAGTAGTGGAACATATTATTGTGTCCAATGAAAAACTTTAGTAGTGAGTGGAAATAATAAGGCCATTCCCAATAAATGCCTTCATTTCAGCAGACCAAATCAAGTGTAAGGCGTCATCATATGCCTTTGTACAGTCCCTCCACTGTGGTCCTCACTTTGCTGAAGGCCCTTCTACCTTCTAATGATATAATGTACAATATCATTGATTTAAATTACAGATTATATCATGTAGTAGTAATAATAATATTTCAATTTAAATTTTTAATTACACGTTTTTTATTTTCTATTTGCAAAATATCAATATTAATAAGCAATAACATCTATAAAAATGATCACATGACAATTAGATGATTATATTCTCTGTTAATTTATAGATGGTAATGGTAAAATTCAATTATTGAACCCAAATTAAAAAAAAATGAGTAAAAAAATGTAATCATTCTAAAATTGATGGGATAATTTATATTTTTTCTAATATTAAATTACAACAAAAATTGTTATTGTGTTTTCACATCAAATTTGGATCATATTAATTATTTGTTATGTATGTATTTGTAATTTTCTACCATAAAACATTGTAATTAAAATATCAATAGTGTGTTTTAAATTTCTGTTTACAAGACTTTCTTATTTCTCAAAAATTCTCTTCCTGTGGGGGTAATTTTTTTTTTTTTAAAAACTTCTGAAAATGATAAATAGCCACTCACCGCATTCAGTGAAACAAAATTATATGACTTGTGTACATTGTGGGACTCATATCTATTTCTCTCTTTGCAAGGTTAGGTACGTACCCACTATTTGTAAATGACCTATGACATGCATGGCTGCAAGAAGCATCCATAGGGACCACAACCTCAAAGTTTTAGGCTGTTGCATCTTGTTCGCTCTTCAGCTGTTTTTCATCTTTTTAATTTTTTATTTTAATTTTATGTTTGTTTTTCCTTTATTTTTTTAGTATTTTGTGTGATTTATTATTTTGTGTATTTTTCTTATTTTAGTGTTTGTCCAAGTGTGTTGAAACTAGATCGAATTTAATTGTCTTATCAATTTAACCGCTAATTATTATACTATTCGAATTCAATTAATCTAAAATATCATTTTAGCTGTAAAAAAATCAAAAAATTGATCTAATTTTCAACATCCATCAAAATTTTGTTTAGATTTTTTCTTATTGATTCAATAAGCCTATGTATAATCAAAAAATTAATAAAAGAAAAAATTTAACATTTAATTAACTAAAAATTCATTAATTTTTTTAATTTTTTATATAAAATATAAATTTATATTTATTATTTAATTTTTTAATAAATTTATATTTACGATATTATTTAATTTCATCACTAATTTAATTGATTAGGTCAATCTAATTATTATCTAATATTTTTTTCACTTCGATTTTTAATACATTGGTTTGTCTCTGCTTCTATTCGTTTTCACTTATGTCAGTAATCTTTCTCTCTTCTCTGTTAATGAAATCTGTTCTCGAAAAAAGAAAAAAAAAAAAAAAAAAGCCTCTCGAGCTTTGATATTTTAGGAATACAAACAAAACCAGCTTTGACATTTTATGAATCCAAACAAAACCTTCAATGGAACAATATCCTTGGTTTCTCTAATGTTAGTAGAGTCTTCACTTGAAAATTCTGCAATTACTAAAAGGGCCTCATTGTTCTTAAGCCATCTTAAGAATTCCAGTCTCAATAATGCAAAACAGCCCTTTGATTCCAAAGTTGAATGTTTAAAATGATTATTATATATTCTTAGACAGGCTCTGCCATATACTGATCAAAGGAAGCAGAAGAAAATTTGTCTGCATGAAAAGTTACCTTTCTGACAATCTTACAGTTCAGGTAAAACAGTAAAAGATAACGAAAGCAAGTGGTAATTTGTCACTTTCTGGCCATTTTATAGTCACTACATGATTCATATTCACCACTCAATGTGACAAAATAGAGTGAAAATCCTGTGGGCCAATAAAAAATCTTTTCTGTGATCTGCCTCATTTTTTAAACAATTTATAATTTAAAATAAAATAAGTAAAAAATAAATATAAATCTGTTCTACAAAATTGAATAAACACTCTTTTTCGTTTCTGTGAAATTCATTTTTCTCACTTTTATCCTTGTGAAATATTTTTTTTATCAATCTTATCCTTTTGAAAAATTAATTTACTAATTTCACCTCTCGATTAGTATATATACTAAGATTAATTTGTCCGATTTCATCCTTTTGAGGATAAAATCAGACAAATAAATATTTTATAGAGATAAAATTAACGAAAATATTTCACAAGAATCAAAATAAGATAAATTGAATTTCACAGGGACAAAAGGGGTTTACCATGTAAATTTAAGTCACCAAATTAATAGAAACCGAAGTGCGGGGTGAAATACCAAAACAAGTGTTTAATTGTAAAAACACGTTATGCTAGACCATGTAACGTGACTTAATCTTACCCAATTTTACTCTCAATTATGCAATCCGCGGTCACAAACTAAGAAAAGATTTGAGCTATATCGTATTAACCTACGTTTGGTTCTATTGGAAAAAAGGTGGAAAAAAAATATATGAATAGAAAAGTGGTGGAAAATAAGTTTTCTTACGTTTGGTTGGTATGGAAAAGTTTGAATGGTGTAGGCCCACTACAGATTTTTCTTCACCAGGGTGAGGAAAAGTGGTGGAAAATTTGTCAAGTATGTTTGCTTCCAAATTGCCCCTCATCCATTTTCTCATTCCTTTTTTTTTTCTTCAATCCTAACGTCTTTGGCTTCTATCTCATTTTTTTTTTCCAGACATTTGCAAAGATTGCATTACATGGTGATCAAATTTGAATTTTTTTCTTTTTTTTTTCTATGTAATCAATTACTAATTTATGTTATGTGAATTAATTCTTCAGCTGTGCGTTATTATGTTAAATTAATTAATTATTTTTACTTATTTAGGATATAGTAATTATTTTTATCCAGATTTATATTATTTTAATTTACATAAATGATTTCATTTATCATTCTTCATATATTGTCTACTCCGTTAACATTTTCTCAATATTTATTTTTTTGTCAACAAAAAGATGTTTCATACTGGTCACTTGGTATTTTTGTCTTTATTAAAGTTATTAAATCATAGGAATTGAAACTAAATAAATTATATATTTAGTCTGATACCCTTGATTTTTATGTGAATCAATTTGACATTTTAAATCACAAGTGAGTAAAAAATATAAAAGATATTATAAATGGATAACTTATATTTTTCTCATTTTTATGTTATCTAATATTAAATATTTTTTTAAGAAATAAGTGAGGATAATGCAAGCGATGCTATTGAACAACTACAAACATTCTAGCTATCCAAGGATAATGTCATTTAATAATATATTAATTTTTTTTTCTACTTTTCTCACTCCTTTCTTTCCACCTATTTTCTTCCGATTCAAACAACAAATGGAAAAACACCTTTTCATAAATTTTCTTTCCATGCATTTTCTTTCTAACTTTTTTCTTCTTACATCTAGACAAAATTTAAAACACCTTGCTTCAATTAATAAGATTTATTATTTTCATCCATATGTCTTGGATACGAAGTGTTTAAAGATATTGATGATATATCTTACCCTTAATCCATGATAGTCTATCCTACTTCTAAACTCTAATTACAAAAAACTTTAAATCTCCAAAATCTTTAGAGGCTGCATGCCCCATTGCTCACTAATTGTGCTACATAAGTTGACTACTATTCGCAAGAGTTTATCTTATATATCACTACAAGTCCTTGGACCAAGAGTGCATTATTAATTTGGGGTTAATGACAATTTATCTGCATGTAATTTGAGCCATTTTCACATTGCTCACCAGCAATTTAAAAGCTGGCAATATGCCTACCTATAGTTCACTTTATTTGACATAATATCCACCCAGCTTCATTAAATTTCTTTCAACAAAAACAGCATGACACACCTGCATTGCCAGAAAGAAGGGGACAAATGACTTGGAGGCTTGCACAAAATATACACTATGAAAATAGTTTCACGAGCCATGATTGTATGATTGTCTTAGATTGATGCATCCAGACTCCGGACATCCTTTAGCCCTTGAGCAGTGATTGCAAAGTACAAATCCCTTCCTCAGAATTTTTAAGCAAAGCAATCAAAACAGAAGCTTACAAGTTTTATAGACAGTTCTCTCCACAAAAAACAGATTTCGAATACCCACAGAATCCACTAGATAGCCCTGAGTCTTAATAAAGCAGATGCATCTGATGAGCCACGGGACTTTCTGCCATAGCTTAGAATGAACTAGAACACTGAGATGACTATAGACAAACAACTTAAAGGACCATAGCTGTAGGGTTTGGCTTCAAAAGACATACCTTACACCTGAATCCTAAACCAAATCAAAATACAATTTCATTGGAACTAAAAATCCACAATGGAAATCTGTTGTGAGCCATGAGATATAATTGCAGCTACAAAGATAGTGAAGGTCCAAGTTGTGAGTTGACCTACTTATGGAATTGATTACAGTTTCTCCAACCTCAGCACACATTTACAGCAGTAGTTCATACCTGGATATTAAGGCACAATATACAAGCACTTGCAGCTCCTCCTTCAAGGCAATGGCGAAGAGGGCTCTCATTTTTTGAAAGTTCAAACATGATCCTCTCATCTTTCTATTGTAGCAATTGCTGCTTCATTTGCACAATCCTCAAGTATAATTTATGCCAAGTACCTGAACAAGTTTGCATTATCTTTGTCCCTCTCCAAGTAGTCTCGAGAGATCAAATCTTCAATGCGCTTTTTGATTGCCTTGACATCAGGCTGTAAATAACATTACAAATAAACAATTTAGGGTTGGGGGAGAGAGTGGGAGAGAAACAGTGAGATAGAGGTTATGCAAGAGAAATGACACAATTTGGACCTTAAACATGCGACCCAGCTGCTCAGCACACTCCATAACTAAATTTTGGTAACCCAAAACCTTCCGACTCTTCATAATCCGAACTATTGAGGCATCAATGGCATATCTTCTGTCCTTGTCAACATCCTCAATTACTTTTTTCTTCTCATCCACAGGGGGAAGTGGGATCTGCATGACAAGTGGTGTATTACAATCTCTCATTCAAGTGAGCAATAAATTAATCAGTAAATAAATTGGTCTTTTTTTAAAAAAAAAAAAAAAAGAAGGCACCTTGATCCTCCTCATTTTGTCAGTAAATTTTGAATTAAATTCAAAATAATCAGTAGAAGATACTGTCTTCGTATTTGGTTCCTTGTTAAGAATCTTGTACTTGGCACATGACAAGGAGTGGAGCAGTCTAATAATATCATCATCAGACAAGTTTAGCTGAGTCATTATCTCTGAATAACTCAATCTATCTGAGGAGTTAAAAAGCAGCAAAAGAGAAGCCTGTTGAAAACAAAAGAGGAAGTGAGCATTGGGTCAGTATAAGAACGATAAGAGAACCCGTGTAACTCCTGAAAACACAATTCAGTAAAGGGAGGAAGGGTGACAACCAAAATAAAAACAGAAACTTTCACACAGATAACAAGCATATGACAGGAAATATAACCTGGTATGTTGTCACAATAAGCTCCATGGTTTTCGGTTCAAATTTCCCACTTATGTTACAAGTGCCCAACGAGTAAATCCATGTAAGTTTTCGATGTTTTGTTTTTGTTTGATAAAATTCCTTAAAAACTTCAACGCACCTAATCTACAGAAAAGCAACAAAGAAAGACATTAATTGCTTACCGCAACCAACTAAACCTGGGTTAAGCAAGCAAAATCCAACTTTGCAATAAATTCTAAACTGTCTATATAAACAAGGTCCAGATGTACCATTTCGGCTGGAAGATTGAGGTCAAAAGATTTGTAACTAGGCCAGAAGCCAGTAGTCAAAACTGTAACCGTCAAGTCAATTCCAGGATCTGCATTAGGATTATTGCTTAAATATTCTTCAAAGTTGGTCTGATTTTCCTTTGCCAATGTCAAATCTGTAACCTGGTGGGATAAAAAACCATTTGAAATTTTTATTTCAACACTAACTGCTTGAATTTATCATATCAGCTCACTTCAAAATCAATTTAAACTGACCATTCCTTCCATCTTTGAGGTGAACTGACCACCACATTGCTGCTTCAGTTTTGTTAAAATACTTCTCTCATGATCATCATTGGCACTCTTGTCAAATAGAAGCCTCCGAGCAAGCTTCTTCCTGCAAGTAATGAGGCAAGATCATATATGAGCATTCATTCTCCAAAACACCCCATAGGAAAAAATGCCACAGGAAACTGCTTCAAAATTGCCTTAAGAAACTATTGTAAAGTTAGAATTCAGGTAACACAGTGTTTGGAATTAATATGCTGTTCCACAGAAGATTACTTGAAGAACAAAAAAGGGTCAATGCACTTCAATGAAAACTACCTTTTTTATCAATATGGCAAAATAATGTGATATTGCTAAACTGTAGAGAACCTCTTGTCAGTGCAAGAATAATTTTTTGAGGCATCCGTTGTCTTTGATTCAAAGGAACAACCCAGAAACAGTAGCCAGTAAACTTATAAAAGACAAAAAAGTACTGCTGGAAAGAAGAAAAAGAAAAGAGGGAGGGGAGACAGAGAGACAAGCACCCCTTAAAGGTAATACCAAACTCAGCCATAAACAACATTAAGATTTCCCTTTACCTATAGAATTCAGCAAACAAGTCTTTGTCGCTAATATAGGCAAGCAGCTTGACAACCTGGAAATTGAAAAAAAAAAAAACCTCAATTACAAAGTCATACATCAAGTTTTTAATCTTCGGTACATTTAAACTTGTGCAGACCTTTTCAAGTGTTTCTTCAATTGCTTCATCACTCAGTTTTTCACTTCCACCTTTCTTAAGAATGTTATCGCAGAATGTGGCAAGCAATTCTGCACTTGAGCTGCCAGCAACACCCTTGTTGCAAAAGACCTCAAAAGCCTCCTTAAGGGCCTATAGGATCATCAAAAGATTCAGATGGACAGAAGTAATTTGATCCAAAAAACAAAATTAAAGCCCTCCTCCAATTAAAACCTTGTGGAAAAGAGTATGGTTCTGGAAACAGTCATTCACATATGCCAGGTACTTGTCATGCAGCTCAATAACTTTCCGAACAAAAACCTGAAGACAGACTGGTTTTAGTTTCCACAAAATGAATTGCAGTTAAATTATAAATAAAATACATTGGAGGTTACCTGTTCCTGAACACCAACAATGTCTTTTTTTTCTGCCTGTCGATATTTATTTATTAGAACAATCTTATACAACAATAATTTTGGAATATTAGTTCATGATAATGCAACTTTGTTCATAAACTCATATCCTTTTCAAGTAAGATTTTTCAGTTTTTATTAGCTTCTAAAGAATTTTCCTCAACACCTTTTGAGCTATACTGGTTTTTGCTTATATCTACCAGATTGTTTCGCTATCATGTCATATGGCACATTCTCTAGCAGTAAAATCAATCCACAAGCATAGCGTGTTAAGTGAGGCCAGTAGCTCAAAATCTGTGGGCTCCATCTGTTTTGATACAAAAAAATTTCTGATCAAGTTCCAAGTTATAAACATTTTTCAATACTTGTTCCATTGGAAATAAACTTTCCAAAATGCAAAATTGCAATTTTTTTTTTCATCCTCTTATCATTTTAACTGGAAAACTTACAATAAAATTGTTAAAAGAAATGATTCCCAAGGCGTGATATCTGAACAGAGAAGTTATTGTACAAATAAGTTGCAAAATTTCATTCATCTTTAAATTTTTTTGGTAGTATTGGAAAAAAATTAAAACAGACACTTTAATATTGAAATCAAAAGAAGAAAATCTGAGAGATACGTATAGCCATCCATATTGGTCTTTCTCCAGTTATTTGAAATGACAAAATGGGACTCCTAGCCAAAATAGGGAAATAAGCAAACCAAAAACAACTAATTCACAAGCAGACCTTTTTGTTGCTCGCTGCATCCTCAGCATGCTTCACCAATGCCATACCTTCAGTAGTAACATGCTGCAATCCGGAAGAAGAGAAAGCATCTCATAAGCAAGACAGCAACAATGGAGGGAAACGTCTGAATTTTAATTGATATATAAAGTATAGGAAAAACAGAAATGTAGATTCAATGCCTCACCTGCTTGAATATACTCGAAACAGGATCTAAGCCTCGAGGTATTTTGGAAAAGAGCCTGAACATCCTTGACAAATCTTCAATCTGAGCATTAAAAAGAAAATGTGAAATACTGCATCATAACCAGTTTCCAAAACTGTAAGCATTATGAGTAAAGAAGAGTTTGCATTATGGGTAAGACTAAGAAGAATTTAACAAGTACCTTGTCATCTCTAAGCAATGCGTGACATCCAGAGTGCTCTTTTTCAAGAAGTTGGTTTGCATACACAGATAAGAGCTCATTTTGAACTTTCTAAAAAATGAAAATTCCAGAAAAATAAAAAAGGTGGTTAAATTCATCAACTTAGAATCACATCCATAAAAACTCATGATAATTAATAACGAATCATTTTCTTCCAAGTCACCTAGCTCCATTCACGACTGTAAACCAGATGGTTGCAAAAGTGTTACATGGTCAAGAACAAACCTCTAGTAACTTTGGCTCACTACTAGAATGTAAGTAATGAGCAACCCTATCTTTTTCCCGTTTTAAGCACTCTTCTGCCTGTAACAGACATAAGATCATCAACATATAAGTCAAACAACATATAAAAAAGGGGGCTGAATTAAAGTAAGCACAAGTAAGAAACCATACCTTAAGCATATAATCAGGGCAAGAATCTTCTAGGATCCAGTTTGAAGCCTTTCGAAGATAATAAGCAGAAGTGTCCTTGAGCATGGCAGCTTCAAAATCATTCTCATAGCAATCCATTTGCCCCATTCCAATTTCAACAAATATATCTAAAACATTCTTTAAAAGAGCTCGATCAATCTGCTCCCCTTCACGTTCTTGATCAATCTTTGAACAAAAAGGATATGGTAATTAATTGAAATTCACAAATATTAAAACCCTTGACATTGAAGCAGAAAATCATACCAGAGAAATTACTGCATCCCTCACTTTCGCATTAATTTCCTTGTAAACCTGGAAATTATGAATGCATAAGATTACCTTGTGATGAAGTGGCATTAAACTGAGTCTTGTCTGTGTTTGTGATGTGTATTGCAAGCATAGCCCATAAAATGAACATGCATATCATCATAAAAGGTTCAGTAGTAACATTACCAGATCACGGAAGCAAGTCAATCCAACTTCATTAAGGGGTGGAAGTGACCTCCGAGCAATAAAGTAGCGATCTAAATAGTGAAAGAAACGAGAAAGCCACCTAACCATAATTTTATGGTTTGACCACCTCTTAACAAGTTCTCTCAGCATAAATTCATCATGTTTCTCTCTCAAAGAAGGCAATACCTGAACCAAACAAAAGGTTGTATCTTATGAGAAGAAAGATTGGGAACAAAAGCAAGTACAACAACAACCAAACTATATGAAATAAATGGATGTAAAACATATTACTATGATTAAATTGTACTAAAAAGGTAAAAATCAGAGATACCCCAGAAGTAACCAACTCATAAAAGGAAATTGTCTTGTATATCAACCAACAATGTGAAAAATTGTGACATTTAGGCGGGACATCATAGTGAAAATAGCAATACAAAGACCATCATACAAGAAAATTGTGGCTAAGTACGACCTTCAAGAGGAAATATTCAGTTTTAAACTAATATATGAAATGTTACTTCTGATAGGTCAATGAAATGCTGTTCTAGTAATAACAACAAGAGAGCAACAAGCTATAAACGTGATACCTCTGTATCATAAGATTCTTTCCTTACAAATGGATGATGAAGAAAAAATATCCTCACACCAATAGGGGGAACAACTGAGGCTATAGTGAGATATTTCATTAAATCAAATGTTCTTGCAGTAGGATGAACAAACTGCGACATGAATTGCATACATAACCATTATCCAATTGCATTTTTTTTTTTTATTTCTTTTGGACATTTGTGGACCTACTCATCCTTTAAGAACTACATGATAAACTTTTCCTCATAAAAGAAAAAGGTTTGTCATATATATTTGACTGGTATCATGTCAAAGTGTCCATGGCACATCAGACATCCTTATGCAAACTGTGTCAAATTCAATACCATACAATCAACAACATCAAAACAGGCACTGGCTAAAGCAAGTAATTTTCCTCCTAGGAAAGTAGTGATGATTGCATACCATACCACAAACATTTTCAAGTTAATCAAAACAGTTTATTATAACAACCCAAATGATAATGTTACTCACCGTAGATACAATGTACTCTTCAAAAGACTCCCGGTATTTGTCATAAAGTTGTTGGGAATAATCATGAGGAGGCTTTTGAGTACACATATTGTAGATTGTCCTGTAATATGATATAAGGAAAACCAGTTCCTGAAAGAGTATAATGAGTAAATCAAACTTAAAACATATAAAAAAAAATCAAAGACTCAACATATAAACAAACAAAACAACTCAAGTGATGGATACGTATATAGCATCATATAGTCCTCAGAGCTGAACTGAGGCTCGGGAAGCCCCTCTAGAATGTTCTTCAGTTTCGTGATACCCTTCTGCATAAAATCCCATCCTTGTTCTAGGTCAATCGTCTTCCGCTCGCTCATCGACATGCTGCCAGACCAATTTCTCAACCCCAAATACCAAAATCTGCAAAAATAAACCTCCCAATGCTTATAATGCTTACAAAGACTCAAAATTTCAAATTTAATCCGAAAAACAGTGCCCCAGAACAAAACTAATAAAACTGCCAATCCATCCCAAAGTTTAATCTCTAGCATCCCCGTTTTCAATTCCCTCTTTCACAAACAACCCAACAACAAAGAAATAATGCAAAACCACCATTCACAACAGAAGTCAGTAAATTTAGCTGCACATAACATCAAACTGAAACACAAGAGCGAGATCAAGAAACGTGAATCGAGGACAAACTTACACAGTATAGAAAGATGACGAGTATAGGTTGCTTGACAATGGAGAAAGCTGAATCGGGAAATAAAACCCTAGAAAAAGTTGGTAAAGGAAAAGGAAATCGAGAGGATGGTCCAGAAGAACGAAGACGAGCTACGACACAGCATTGATGGGAAAATGGAATTCTCTGCTCCAAAAACTGAAACACGCTTGGGTCAGGTCATGTGACCTGTCCGGGTCGGATCCTCTATTATGAATGCCTTTTTCAGTATTTATTATATACTTTTTGTTTATTTGTTTTAATTTTTTTTATTATAATTATCTTACAAACATAATATAATATAGGGTCTATTTTTCGAGAGAAAAAAATATAAGGTCAATTTTATTTTGTATTTCCTAATCATAGTGTCAACTAGACTCATTCATGTTAATTATTAGTATATGAGGTCAACATTGTTGACTAAAGAAGTTTACTAAAAGCTACGTCACAATTAACAAAATTATTATTAATTTAATAAAAGTTTTAGAAATATCAAGTATGCTTTAATAAATAATTTAGAAAATGACAACATGAAGATTTAAAAAACTGTAAAACTTTCTATAATCTCTCCCTGTTGTTAGACATCCTATACAAATATCCATAAGCATTTATTTTGTTATTGGAAATGTTAGTTGCACAATATTTTTTTATAATCCCCTCATAATAATGTAATCTATTTTTTATTTTATATTTGATAACATTATTTGAGATTTAAATTAAATTTTGTATGATAGATAAAAAGTTACTTTATCAAATATTTATAATTATAAATTTAAAATTAATAGATAATAAAATTTTTACTGAATAAGTCATGAAATATAGGTGCTATTCTTCTTTAACACATGATCTTATATGATATTGCTTGACATATAATACAATGGGGATACCTAATTAGGCTAAATTTGTGTAAAGGAGTGGTATGATGGTTAATTTGAAAGTTGAAACTGCACTGACCTTGCAGTTGTTTGCCATGATGTGAAAAGGAAGGCAGCCGTATGACGTTAACCTTCTTGACTTATATTATGGTTTGATGACGTAGAGAAATTCCGTAAAACAACTTCTTGATGGTCCAAAGAAAGAAGAAATACTTGAAAAAAAAACATACTATTATTATAAAATCTAATTCATCAATAGGTTAAATTATGTATTTGTATTTATAAGACTGTAAACCTTTTTTTCTATATTATGAATAAGAAAAGAAATCTAATAATAAGAGAAATAAGACTCTTAAATAAATTAGAAAGTAAATTCATTAAAAATAAATTAAACTTAGAATATAGAATATGATGATGTTAAAACTTCATTAGCCTCTTTGCCTTACTTTGACTGCCCATACATCTAGGAGGATCGTCTGTAGATCGATACTGTGATATCTACCCTGTTGCCTTTTTTTGCACAAATGTTTACCTAAGCATGCCTGTGGGTCACCCGACAACCACTTAACACCCTATACAGTAAGACAACGTCCCTAAGCACCATTCTTCCTAGACGTGTACAAACGACATTATTCACCCTTCACCTCAGTAGACTATGCAAACTACCAGTCATGTAGCCTGGTCACCCTGTTAGACCCTTTTGCCATTCGTTGCATGCCTATATAAAGACATTGAGTACTCCTAAAATCCCAAGACATTTTTCCAAAGTTTTTAACCTATACTTTGTCTGATGCATGCCTATATAAAGACATTGGGTACTCCTAAAACCCCAAGACATTTTTCCAAAGTTTTTTACCTATACTTTGTCTGATTGCTAACTTAAGCATCAGAGACAACCATCTGGTTGTTGTTATAGGTGTCTTTTCCCAGCACAAGTTCCATCTTATACACCTAATAGGCTAAGAATTTATCATTAGTGCCATTTGTGAGGCTCTTTATTCATTGTTGTTCGAAGAGTTCGAACCAAAAAACCTCAGTCACCATGCCCAATAAACCTCATTTCGACCATCACTATAGCTCTACTAGAGAAGTAACCCCTATAGTCATTTGATTGCTACCTTAACCCACTACGACAGAAACCATGTCACCCTTTCTCATTATGACTAATCAAGAAACACTTCCCATCTCGTTGCCTCGTCGTAACTGATACAATCGAGAACAATAATGGTACAACATTTAGGATGAAGATGACAATATCAAAGGAAATCTTGATGGCAAGCTCCAGAGCCAAACGCTCATTGACAAAATATGCAACTTAAAGAGGGAAGTTCTCCATCTCTAATAGTAGGCGAACAAAGGAGATAGAAGTAATGGCCAAAACGGCCAGCAAAACTCTAGTCATGAGGAGTACATCTCGAAACAACGTCACGATGGAAATGACAGACTAGGAAGAATAGACTTTCATTACCATGAATATGAATACTAGCCTTACCATGGGTTTTACTACTAACAAACACCATCACTGCCATTACCACCCTTACCTACTCAAGAAATTCACCATTTTAATCCAGACATCATTCTTACCTCTTTACTATCCAATTTCAAGGCACCAACCTACGTAAAAAAATATGATAGGATATCTAACCTATAAAACCACTCGAAAGCCTTCAAGGTAGTTACGCTATTGTCTAGAGTTTCAAATGCCATCATGTGTAAGGGTTTGTCTGCTACCTTGAAAAAAGTAGCTTTTTTATGATTTACCTCTCTTGTTCCCTAGTCTATTGCTCATTTTTGCTAGTCGGCTGATGCATTCTTAACATTTTTTGCCATGAGCAAGTCTTACAAGAAAATTTCCACCCCGTTAGTGAATTTTGCCCAAGGTGAGGAAGAAAGCTTTAAGGATTTCTTAGCACAATTTAATAGAACGACAATGAAGATTAAAGATTGGCATGATGGGACTATACATGCAATAGTAATGAGCTTGTAGCATTGTGATTTCTCATAATCCCTCACCATGATGCTTAGTAATCATAGTGTCAAAACTACTTCAAAGATTAGCAAAGTTCAAAAATACAGAAGAAGGGGAGATCACCAAATGTAGCAACAGGTTGCATAGTTAGACCAAGCCACTGCCACCTAGGCTAAAACCTAGAAAAGAAGAGAAAGGGTACTTCCACAAAGGCATTTGCCAGTCAGAGCAAGATTCAGAGCAAGATTTAATAATTACTCATCCTTGAATGTCCCTAAGGTGAGAATCATCAAAGACATCATGGTGGCAAGGTTGGTTTAGTGGCCCAAGTGGAAGGAGCATTTTAGACTAATGGATAAGTGAAAATATTACCATTTTCACAAGGATTATGGGCATGAGATGGAAGAATGCACTGTCCTTAAAGATAAGATCGAAGATTTAATCAGACGTGAGTAGTTAGATACCTATCTCTACAAAGGTGATTGGAACCAAGGCGTAGGTAAAGGAATTGAGCGAAGTGCCCAAAGAAATGAGGAAATGAGAGAAAATTGAGATAACCAAAGAGAGGCAAACACAGAGGAACACTCTATAGTCAAAGAGAGCACTCAACTCTAGTAAGTGTTGTTGAATAATCTCTAGTGGATTTATAGACAAAGGAAGCTTGGCTAGCACCAGGATGAAGTTCATATGAGAAGTGATGAATATCAACAAAAACACTTGCCTAAACGAGTACAAATGCTCCCTTGAAATCTCCTTCTTAGACAAGAATTACATCTATATCATTATGGACCATAATGATGCAATGGTCATAATTGTCACAATCCACTACTTGACAATCAAGAGAATCCTGATAGATTAGGGAAGGTTAGCTGATGTTTCATATGATCACGCATTTATGGCCCTGCGTATTCCTCACAACTCACCCTATACGTGGGAACTCTTGACTTTTCAGGAAAGATGGTGAAAGTGGAGGGGGCATCACCTTGAGGATGATAATTAGCAAGAAAGATCACCATAAAGACATTGATGTTAATTTTCTAGTAGTAAAGGGGGAAACTCCACTTATAATGTGATCTTGGGGTGAACTGGCCTTAACAAAGCAAAAGTCATAGTATAAACTTCACACCTATTGATGAAGTTTCCCACTTAGAATGGAGCTGGCCAAGTATGAGCTGACCAAGAAATAACCTGTTGTTGTTATTTCAACAGCTTAAAGATCGACCCCGAGACCAAAAACAGTGATTATCAGAAGACCCAGACCAAAGTGCTAGAATACAAGAAAGCCATCACAGGAAAAAGATTACACCTGAAGGATGAAGGATGGAGAAAGTTAAACTCAAAGCCAGAGGAAGAACTGGAAGAAGTACGTATCTTTAGCGTTGACAACCATCAAATGATCCATTTTGGGTCAAAACTACTTATTGATGCAAAGCTTTAGTCAGATTGACAAAAGACAATGTTGAAGCCTTCGCTTAGATGGCAATAGAAATGCTAGGAATTGATAAGGATATAATATGCCACAAATTGGCAATCGACCCAAAAGTGAAGCCGATGCAATAAAAGAAATGTCATTTTAGGTTTCACACCAATCAACAATTGAGGAAGAAATTGTCAAATTACTTAATGCAGAATTCTTCAAGGAAGCACACCACACCACTTACATAATTTATTATGGACAAAGGCACTTACTATTATAGGATAATGCCTTTTAGCCTAAAGAGCACATAGGCAACATACCAGAGAATGATGAACAAGTATACGATGCCTAAATATAAAGGAACTTGGAAGTCTACAATAATGATATACTTGTTAAGTCAAGTGAACTCAGCTCTCATATGCAGGACCTCTAAGAAACTTTTGTCACCCTAAAGAAAAACAATACGAGGTTAACCCAAACAAATGAGCCTTTAAAGTGTCTATTGGAAAGTTCTTAGGATTTATGATGACCTAATAGGGCATAGAGGTGAACCTAACTAAATGTAGGGCAATCCTTGACATGCAAAGCCTAAGAGATATCAAATAAATCTAACAGCTTAATGGTATGATCACCTCACTTACCCAATTTATGCCAAAATCAAGCAACCAATGCCTCTTATTATTCAAAATCTTAAAAGACATCAAGAATTTTGCATGGATTGATGAGTGTGAGAAAGCATTTACTGATTTAAAGGCCTACTTGGAGAACCCTTTGATACTCAACTGGTCGATTCTTAGGGAGATACTTTACCTATACTTGGCTATCTTTGATAGTAAGTTTAACATAAGGCTGAACTAAGGTACCAAAAAATAGAAAAAATTGGTATACACTCTTCTGATCTCTTTCAAAAGATTGAAGCCTCACTTCTAAAGCCATGAGGTGGTTGTCAAAACCTGTAATACCCTAAATTTTTTAAAATTAATTTCAGTAATAAAATAACTTTTTAGGAAATCCAAAAAGGTAAATTTAAAATTTTTGAGAGTTTTGAAATTATAAATTTTAGGTTATAAGGGGTTTAGATATAACAAAAATAGATTATATGAATTTCAAAAATCCTCAGGCGATCGAAATTTCCATCTTGGATCCTTAGAAAATAAATTTTATGTTTTTAGGATTTAATATTTAGAAAACTTTGGAATGATCAAAACTAAGGCTATAAGTGCTTGGCAAGTGTAAAATTATAGTCATTATAAAAGTAATTAATTTAAATAATTTGTGTTAAAATTTCATGGCCTCTAACGATCGGTTAGTATGTTAATTTTGGACTCGAATTAAGGAACATTAGAAAAGTTGCTATAGTTAAAGATAAGTCAAAGGGGACTTGACTATTCTTTTTCTCATTTTACCCCTCCCATGTCAGTACCCTTTCCTTTTTCTTCAATCTTTCCCTGGTTACCTTCATGCAAAACATACACATCTTAACAAGCTATACTTTCTCTCTTCAAGTAAGTCTCACATCCCTTCATGTTAATTTCTTATATTTTTATTATTAATTCCTCTCTTTTTCCTCTTCAATTCGGTAACAAAATCATGTTAATTCACTGAGTATAATCTGGGTTATGAATTTTTTAATCCAATAGTTACTATTTATATTATTGTTCAACCTATGAACTCGCGTGATTTTCTAATATTTTTAAAGCTTAAATATGTTATTTCTAGCTTGGTTCTTTGTAATGAAATCATAATCTAATAGTAGTTGATTGTTTAATGGAAGAAAAATCTTGAAAATCTAAGAAGCTAATATGCTTTTCTTTATTGTTCTTGAAAAGTATTGAAAACCTTTGTGGAATTTGTTTTAATTTCTTGTTTCCAGTTGCTAAGGTGAGTCATTCTTACCTTTTTTGTGATTTATAGTGTGTTTATTGATTGTGATCCTTTGATTGTGGGTGTAAGTTGAAGAAAATGAGTATTAGTGATTGTATGATAAAGTTTGAGTTTGAATGGCCTTATTAATACAATAGATAGTTTTTTGTTGGAATAGTTAGGTTTGGGCAAGACAAGGCTGGACTAGAGTAATAAAAAGATTTATTTTTATTGCTATTCTGTGAGATATTGAAATATGATACAATGAAATTTAACAATGTGATGACTAATGATGAAGGTTTGAGGCATCAAGACATTCATGATTCTTAATGCAACAATGATAATCTAGTATGATGTTAATTAGAGGTTAGTCCTTGGGATTTCATGACTGATTATTAAGCCTAGTACACATATGATTATATTGTTATGATGTGCACTTATATTATTTATTGTTGAGAAATTCATAAGTTAGTATGGATTTATTGTAGGAACGTTCGGCCGAGCAAGGGCAAAATGGTCCAGAAATTTCAAAAATTTTCTTGCACCCAACCGAACATTCAACCCC
>JANHAO010000961.1:0-36142 GCA_026873985.1 Saraca asoca
TTTAATATTTAATCCACAGAATGTTTAGTGGTGGCTGCCATAGCACTCAATCAAATTGGTCTAGGGCACCCATCTACACTAACATACTTGACTACAACCCTATTATGCCACCTAACTCATCATTGTTGACCTAATTACAAGGCTCACGTTATTAAAGTTTACTATTGGTCTAAGTATTAAATTAGGCCCAATAACGTGATCACAATTTAATTGACTTATTTTATAATATTATTATAACCTTCTACTAAATTATGACAGTCCAATATAGAAAATTCTAACAATTTCTCACATACACAATACAATTCAATAAATAATGAATTGAATTACAATCTATGACCATAATAATGAATGCCAATAACAATTATAAAATCTTACAATTACAGGTCCAGCATAAGTACCAAATAATACATATCATCATATTCGATAAGAATGTTGATATCATATGTGTCTTGAATACTTATATTCCAATAACCAAAATACAGTGTGGAATATATAAGTAACAAGACATACATATCAAAATATGATCTTATGTGCATCTTTATAAAATAGTTTATGCATCTGCCCAAAATGGTAAAATGAAAATCAACACATCTCAATACAATAATTAGACAAGGTCCAAAGGTTTCTATCAATATGTCATATAACAATACAATATCATATATACATATATATGAAACATATGGCAACATCATTAATATTTCACTAATCTCAAGATAACAATAATAATAGTTCATTAGTTCAATAAAAAACATGAAACTCATACTAACCCTGAACACCAAAAGGTTTAGCCAAACTCATTTGAGTGACTTGTTCATGAATAGTTTTACACCTAAGCATTTTAGTTAATAGATCCACAAGCATATAATTCATGACAACATATATAATGCTTGCTTATCTTCTCTTTAACAAATTGATACTCAATGCCAAAATACTTTGCATAGGTAAGACTTTTATTATTATTTTGAAAGACATTCACTATAGTAACATTGTCACAATATATGGTTAAAGTTTTAGGAATGTTCTTTACAAGTTTGAATCCAGATATCATATTCTTTAACCATATAGCCCCACAAGTAACTTTACAACATGTGACACTCTACCTTCATCATAAAGGTTATTATAATGGACTGATAGTTTGCATAGTACAACTCCTCCTATCATCATAAAGATGTATTTAGATATTAATTTTTTGTCATCTAGATAATTTACAAAATTAGAGTAAAAGTGACTTACAACAATCAAATCACCAGATTTACAATAACTTAGCACAAAATTCTTTGTACTTTATAGGTACTTCATAACTTTCTTTGCACTAGTCCAATATATCTAACCAGAATCACTTAAATATCTACCAACTAAACACATAAATAACATCAAGATGTGTACATACTTGAACATATAATAGGCTACCAACAATAGAAGTATATAGGACCTACTTTATATATTTAATCTTTATATTATTTTGAGGACATTGAGATTTAAAAAGAATCTCATTCCTCTAGAATGGTGCAATACTTTGAGAATATTATAAAACATAGTAAACCATCTAAGCACCTTTTCAATATAAAATTTTTAAGACAAGCCAAGAAGATCCTAGGATCTATCACGATAAATTTACATGTGCAACACAAAAGAGGCATCACTTAAATTATTCATATTTAAAAAAAAATACGTAAATAGCATCTGCTTTGTCTCAACCTCCATAATTTGAGAAGGTCTTATCCACTTATACTCTTTAAATTACCAAAGAGATTGCCACTTTATAAACATTTAAGAATGTTAGACTCATAATTCTACAAAGCCATTGTCTAAGGAGACTGATTTGAAACAAGGACGGCATATTATTTACAGTTTACACAAAATGGAATAATAGAATACTGACGGAAAAAACACCAAAAAAAAGGGGGGGGGGAACAGGAGATAAAATGGTTGCTTTTTCATTATATGGAGAAGTAACTTAAAAATTATGTCTTGTTACTTGCACATCAATGTGAAAAATTTTACTTTAAATTGTTTGAATTTGAGTAATTAATTTTTTCAAAATTTTAAATTAATTCAATTCATGATTTCATGTCAAATTTATAATCACTTTATGCAACATAATAATATAGAAAAAGCAGAAAATTTTCATATAAAAAATCATAAGATTTTTTGTTATAAATTATGTATTATTCAACACTTTAAAAGCACATCAAATTTTTAAACAAATTTTATACAAATTTGAGCCTTTTAATATAAAGAAAAATTTACTCTAATATTAATTGTAAGAGTTGAGTGAGAATTGAGAGAAAATAATAGTCAAAAATTAAATCTTTTATTCATATAATAAAGTATTTAAATTTATATAATATAAACATTTAATAAATATATACATGCCTAGAATTGACTTCAAATTTATGAACACAAATCTTTCAAGTAAGCTATATTCCTCACATGTATTAAAAGAGAAAGGAAGAGTAAATTATAATTTTCAATGAAATAACTATAACTCTATAGAGAATATAAGTAGGGATTTATCTTATTATAATCCTATTGGACTAATTGATTTATTATCAATGATCCAATTATAAAGTATATACTATTAAAGTCCACTGTTAATTTAAGTGTCAATTTAAACTTAATAATATAATTAAACTTTAATTGATTTATTTTATAATATTATTATAATATTCTAAAATATAAAAATCAAATTATGATGCTCTAATATAGAGAATTCTAATATTATTAAAATAAATTAAAATATTTTTCATAATAGAACTGATATACAATAACAAATCAGAACTAAAATAAATTCGTACCGACGTTGAAGGCAAGTTCTAGTTTCCACAAAATTTCTGAACTCCGCGTGGCCCAAGCTGTAGTCCCAATCGGATGCTGACTTGGATGGATTTTTCTTCAAAAAAATCTAAAAACGGAACCACCAGTATCTATTTCGTTGGGGAGCACCGAGCGCGCATTTGGATAATTCTTTTATGGTTAAAATAATTAGTTTACACTGTATTTTTAAAAAGCACTGTATAATAAATAGTTTTTTATTGAGAAGTTTTAATTATTTGATTAAATTAAATAACTATTTTAAATATTTTATAAATAGTTATTTGAATCAATTTTTTATTTTTTAAAAATTAATTTTAATCAATTATTTAATATTTATGGTGTAAAAAATATTATTACTTTGATTAATTCAATTTTTAATATTCTTATTTTTTATATAAAAAATTTTCTTATAAAAATATAAATAAAATATATCATATGATAAATTATTTTCTAATTAATTCATATATGTTAAATATATTATTCGATCGTTTCCTTCTAACCTTAATTTATAATAAATAATAATTAATAATAATAATAAACTTATTTATATATAATTATCTATTTTTGATTAAAAATTTATAATAAATTATAATTATTTATTTTTAAAAAAATTAATAAATATAATAAAATAATTATTTATTTCTTAAAAAAATATAATAAATAATAAATTATAATAATTTTTAAAAATTTAAAATATTATTAAAATAAAATAATACTTAAATAAATTATAATATATACTTATGTCCTTTTATATTATTTTATATATAAATAATTAATAATAATTAATTAATTTTATCAAATATTTTTATAAAAATTATAATCATTAATGAAATCAGCTAATAAGTAATGTATTTAATTTGAATGTACTTTTTCTGTATAAATATATGCCTTTCTAAGGAAAAACGCTTTTTAAAAAAAGTTAAACAAATTACATCTTTTGATAAAATTAGGGAAAAAAACACTTTTAATTTATTTTAAAATCGGAAATATTAACTCTTAACCAGAAACATTTGAACTTCTATAGGAAAGCTCAATCAGATGGGCTACAACTTCTAATAAAATTATCATTTTTCCAAAAAAAATAAAAAGCATATCCTAATGGACTTTGGCATTTTAATATACTGAGAGGGAAAATGGCCAAAATTAAAAAACGATTAGAAAACAAAAAATCTTCAAAAATGATTTATAACAATTTGAAAAATGAATTCAAATGATAACATTTTTCCATAATTAATATCCGAATAAATCATTTTTTTTTGGCCAATTTTTGACGAGTCGGGAAAAGTAAATGAAACAAATCAAAAGCTGCATTGACTTTGATGAACCTCAACGTCTAAACGAGAGTAGAAGGAGTTTCACAGGTAATGTATAATATTTTGGCATCCTATTTAATTTTTTAAAATTTAAAATTATGATTCATTAATCAATTATTACGAAATAATTTTCATACTATATATCCATTTAAAATTTAAATTTCAATGAAGTATCAAAAGAATTTTAAAATCAAATATTAAATTTTATTTTCTTAAATCAATTTCAGGAAAGGATTTTCATATTTTTCACAAATGTTATATTTGGATCTAAATTCCTTGATAAGCTTGAAATTCGGATTACAAATACAAAATATTTATTTTGCTTCCTTACAGGAGTTTAAGTGGGGCCTCAAAATCAACGCTATTTGGATTCTGCAACAAACCAGCGGCAGCAGAGTAGAATAAGAACACAACGAACAAGAAAGAAGGAAAGAAAAACTATAAAATAAAACACACACACAGCTGATTACAGCTTCTCTTAATCCAAATCCTTCGCTCAAATTTCGGGTTTTTCGGCATTCTTTTGTTTCCTTGCCTTTTACCTCACTTTCTGGTGATGCAGCTTTTCTCAGAGATGCCAATATAAGAAAAAGGTATGCTTTTTCCAGTTCTATGCTTTGAAAATCACAATGAAAAATCATAACCATAAAGTCCCTTTTTTCACAAACAATTACATGTTTTGGGCTTTATGCAAATGGATTTGTGAAAAAAAAAAGTATATATATGTTGGCCATTGTAATGGGTTAGCAGAGCTTCCTCTGAGTTCAAGTTGAGTCGTCTTGGTCTGTTTTTAATCCGCGTGCTTTTTATTTTTCTCTGTATTGTTACTTGATTGAATTTCTTCCGAACTGGTTGTCTATGGTGGTGGTGTATGAGAAGGTTGCTTGAGAACTAGACTGATGTGAATTTCTGCTGAGTAATCAATTACTGGTGATGTTTTTTGAGAATTACAATGTTTGATTGATTTGATTGTATTGGCATGATGATATTCTTCAGTTATGACTCTATTGTAATGGATGCCTTCGTTTTGGATGATTGTTTTGGGTGCTTTCAGTTATGACTTACGATTATTATCTCTCTTGAATAAGTTAAATAATACCCAAGTGCACTCGCTTTAAATTCCCATCTTCCAAATCGATTTTGTCAGATTGATTCTATTATGATTTTCCCCTTTTCATGGGTTACATGATTAGTTTGCTTGATTAGTGGCTTTATATATAACAAAGGGCAATTACTTATTAAAATATGTTTGTGAAACTGGACGATTTACCAAATGGAGCATTCTTTATTTTTTCTCCAGATGTTAGCAATTGCCTCCAATCTATACGTTTAGCTTAAATATTGCTTTCCTCTTGCAGAAATATGCCTTCTTCACGCTTTCATGTATATTGTTTTTATAATTAAAAAGTGTGTGTAACTTTGTATAGATGTCTATTTAATGGAGAAGCTGAGGATGAAACAAATTAGGAAAGGCAGCTCATTTGGATTCTGTTGTATTTTTGTATAACTGGTGGCCTACCGGGGTTTTCTGCACTTACTGATTTGGTAGTTGGTGTGATAAAGGTTTTGAACTTTTCCATTTGGAGGCTGGAGTCAGTATTTTGAGATTCTGATCAAAAGAGAGCATAATACTATTTATCATGCTTAGCATTCTGAAATTGTTGTTCACTATATTGAGAGAAGTTCAAAACAATTTTTCTTTCCTCTTCGGAACATTCAAAGATTATCAATTGTGATTGGCGGTTTTCTTGACATGGGTTTTATTTAACTTCAACAGTTTGTGTCAAGTTTTTATTCCTGCATCTCAAGAATGAAGACATCAATTGTTGCCCTAATTTATCTACTATTGTAAGCCTTGGTGTTGCCTTTTCAGTTTGAACTAGTCATTTCTTGACATTCTGTATCATATGTATTGTATAATGATTTTATTATTATTATTATTATTATTATTATTATTATTATTATTATCATCTCAATTTATTTCTTTTTTTTTAACTTCCAGGATTTTTTGTTCTGAATCTTTTTGTGCATATTCCGTCTTCCATCTGATGGCTGAGGTAATTGCTGATTTACCATTGACCCCAGAGGTAACTAAGTCATGTGAAATTGATCTCAGAGGACACTCTACTGGAAATAACAAAGTAGAAGTTCATTCTCGTTATCTCAGAGCTCCTACTGGCTCCCGTCATGACATTTGTAAATACGGGAAGAAGTATGAATTCCAGGTGAAGGACGGACGTTCCATAACTGTGAGAGTTACAAGAGAATCACCTGGCCAAAGTTCTGAAGAGAGTGTTGTGGGTATAAATAAGACAGCAATGGTCAATGTCAGAGCATCACTTCATTCCAAGTCCCAGATTTCTGATACCAGTAAGCAGAACATGCCAACCAAATCACCCGATAGTGAAAAATTAGTGAATGGAGTTCTGGTAACTAGGAAGAAAACAAGTACAGACGAGAGTGTTGGGGGTAGAAAGAAGACACCAGTGGTAAAGGTGAGAGAGTCACTTGATTCCAAGCCCCAGATTGTTGATACCCCAGACACAAATAAGAAGGAAATGCCAGCAAAATCATCTGACAATAAAAAACAGGTACAAAATGAAGTTGTGGTAGAAAGGAAGAAAACATCAGTGTCAGACCATCCAAAATCTCAGACATCTGATCTTATGAGAACAATGAGACAAGCAATTTCTACTGCTAAGAAGGTGGAAACTTCATCAAAACCAACTCTTTTGAAAGCTAAAGAAAGGAAGTTGTCTACAAAGTATGTGATTCCTTCAGAGCCAAAAATGGTGACAATATCTTCTATTGGTTTGTCTGAGGGTTCTGTTGGCCAAAGAAACAGTGAGCTCAAGATGGGAAAGCGGGCATCATTATCCAAAGTAGCTGTGAAAAAATTTCTGACACTTTCAAAAGCTTCATTGTCCCCCAAGCCTTCCCTTGACAGGGTTGCTAGCATTGGTGGAAGAAAGCAAAGTAGCCTGAAAATTGTTTCTCATCTTCAGAATCAGTCCAAGACTGGAAAAGGTGCACCTAAGCAATATAGAAACAAGGAGGTTGAGGAAAAGGCTTTGTATGTCATCCAAGTGGAAAGTGAAAAGCAAAATTTGCAATCTAATCAAAATGCTTGTCCAGATGTTGAATCATCCCTCTCTCAGTTGCTGTCATCGCCCAAGTTTTCATCCTCTCCTTCGCAATCTTCATCCCAAGAAGACCAAGAGGAATCCGAATATACAACCAATGAAGTGGAAGAGCATTCTATTTCGGGGGATTATGAAATTGAACACTTGGAAAGTGGAAAGGCTTTGGAAGTGGAAGAGAAAAGCAAGCCTGGAAATGATCGGATCATCTGTTCTGAAGAAAAGGATTGCCAAATTTCAAAGTTGAAGTTCAGAAGGGGAAAAGTCATCGAAGCCCAATCTGAGAAAAATACTCCAAGAAGGCTAAAATTCCGGAGAGGAAAAGTGCTAGGGGAAAATGCAAATGCCAAGAATGAAGGTGAAAGGAAAATCTTTAAAAGAACAGGCAGAACTGATGCTGACAGTATTGGCGCTACACCTGATCCAGAGACAGTTATTTTGAGACATCAAGATGTGCAGGACAAGAAAGATGCTCAGGGATTGCTTAATAATGTAATTGAAGAAACGGCAAGTAAATTGGCTGAAATCCGGAAGAGCAAGGTTAAAGCATTGGTTGGTGCCTTTGAAACTGTGATCTCACTCCAAGAGAAGAAAATTTCTGCAAACCCTATCAGCTGATCTGTATAAACATATTTCTAGCTTTTCATTTCATTTTGTGAAGAATGGTAGGAAAAGAAACCAAATCTGGGGGTAGTAGAAGTGAAGCCAACATGCCGGTAGCACTGCTGAAGGTCAAGTTAGATTTACGATGAATTGTCTTTAGAGGGCGTGGATGTAGTTATTACTTGCATAATGTAGTTTTTTTCAGAGAACATATTTTCTAATCTGTTTTCTTGAAACTATACCTAATGTTATCTATTATCATCCTGAGAATCGAACAATGATACGGATGACTTTGTACTTTTAGCTGGAAAGAGGAAAGATTTGAACTTTTGCAACTTCCAATTACATTCTCTGTTTGTGTTTTTGAAAGAATTGTTTCTGTTTGTTGTACTTCATTACAAATTTCTTGCAGAACTAGATGACAATCTGTCTAGTGAAAGTCCTTTAATGGTCTGTTTTAGAATATCACATTCCATCTCCTTTCCTTTTTCTTTTGTTTCTCCTATCTGTAAACATTTCTTGTAAGTCTTGACTATCGGTACATGCGGCACTTAGACTATTTGATTGGCACTTAATCAATTAGTACATGAGAATAAACTAACCAATCTTTTATACATCATCTAAATTTTGAAAATAATCGATAATATCCATAATTTATAACACATCGAGTCAACCAAAAGCCTAAATCACATAGCACATAATAACCAAATCGCATAGAAGGACAATCAAGTCATTCACATAGACAATCATGATGTGTTCATACAATTCGAACAAATGCGAATGTATGTGTAAAGAAATTCTATGAGATCATATTTTGATTAAAGAAGGGCTATTTCTTTATTTACATTTAAAAGAGTTGTGTAGGGGAAGCTTAAGGCCACACACTTATCCCTTAGATGAATGCCTCGATACCCACCTCGAGTCATCAGACACTCCCTCCTAAAAAGTATTCTAAACAAAAGTCCTACTGACAAGAATATATATACTTTTTCCCAATTGATATAAAAACTTTTCTCCCAACTCCTAAGAGTTCTAATGTGTCACAACACATTGACACAGAGATAAAAATCCAAAAACTATAGTCATATCCTTATCTACTAGTATTGAATAAGTTATATTGATTAAAATTATATAAATACCCTCAAAATAAGGAAAAATCAGAAAAAATAACTTGCATGAACATTTTCCTTCAAATTCATGTCACATCATATTCTCTTTATACTTGATTTTTGTATCAAGTTTTGTGTAAATCCAAACACATTTGTATGTCAAATTTAGTCACAAGTCCTAAATTGTGACACTTAGTTACACTCATTCTTGTTTAGAGAATTTCTATTTTGTTTGCTGCTTGTGATCTCTCCTCCTAAAAAGTATTGCATAAAATAAGTTGACACAAAGACAAAATGTTTAAATACATTTTTGGTCCTCTCACTTTATAAATTGATTGAATTTTCTCTTTTTGATGTAAAAATATCAATTTTGGTCCCCAGTCCTAAACTTTGAATTAGACACTGTGGTCCAAATGTCAGTTTTTTTGGATCAAAATAATACTAAAATATTTCAATTTTGAATTTATAGTGATCAAAATTGCTATTTTTGAATTATACAAACCAAACTTCACTCAAAAACCAAGTTGAAAATGCAAAATATATATATATATATATATATATATTTTGAGATTCTTGAAAGGCTCTCCGCACTTGACCTCCTCATTAAGGAATCAAGAACAGATAATACTATATCATATTTCTTCATTTTGAGACACTCATTCTAGTTTCTTAACTTTAAGGGCATACCATACATGATCTTCACCGTAAGTCGTCCAATATTGGAAGGGTGGCACTACATGTGTTATCATTATTTTTTTTTTTTATGATAACAAAAGTAAGTCACTTAATATTATTATTGTAAAAATCAAACTGAATCAGTCAATTCAATTGAAAAAACTGTGAACCAGTCATGAAACCAATCTGGTTAATCTTAAAAACCATTCTCACAAAAATCAATCAAATAATTAATGAAGTACTGACAAATCAGTCAACCTGTATGCATTGGTCATGGATTTAATGCTCAATGTCTTACATAGTCAATTAATATTATTGTTGTAAAAATTTGATTGGATCAGCCAGTTCAACCGAAAAAACTGTGAATCGGTCAAGAAACCAATCCGGTTGATCTTAAAAACTAGTCTCACAAAACCCAATTAAAAAATTGATGAATTAGTAACAAATCATTCGTGTGACCAGGTCATGTATTTAATGCTCAATGTCCCAATTAGTAAAACATAACCTTATTTTCTAAGGAGAAAAATTAGAAAAAAAAAGTTATTTAATACAAGTCCTTTAATGATAATTTGAATTATGAACTTGTCAAACCACTTAATATTGTTTAAGTTATTTTTATATTTATATACATAAATTTAATTTTATATGATAATTTATTTATTTTTATTATTATATATTATATTTTTAATATATATTAAAATCTTTTATTCAACATTGGTTTGATCCCGATCAAACCATTAAATAATAAATCATTTGTTAAACCGATTTAATGATCAATCTAATTTTTAAGATATTTTTTTAATATCATATATATATACATATAAATTTAAAATATTAAAATAAAAAATTTTAAAATAATATTAAATATTATTACATCATAAAAAATATCACTTGCAAATGAAATTCATTTTGTTCATAATTTTCAAATTCTGCAAATGTAACGCAAAAAAAAAGGTCCTATGACTCAGTGAAACTAATTTCAAACGTTTTGATCCAATTGTGACATGTGAAGTAGCTGTGAGAAGAGAGAATAAATTGTATATTCAACGATTTTTTATTGAAAAAGTGGGAGGTATCTCTTAATTTATTTTCAGTCAGAGAGAAAAAAGGGAGCCTACTTTAAATTCCTAACTGCAAATTGGATGTTTATTCTAACAATTAAAGAAAGAGAGAAGATGGTGTGAATGATAAATAACCCAATTGGGTTGAATAAGTTAGGGAACTAACAACAATAATAATAATAATAATAATAATAATAATAATAATAAATAACTAAATAAGAAGCAACTTGGTTCAGTTTGAAAACAGACTGGTATTAAAAAAAAATTAGGCAATTTGCTTTCAGAGTCTTGCAAACAAAGAAAACTGTTCAGAGAAATTCATATCTTAGCTATACAAAATAATCAATGAAAATTTTGTGGAGAGCTGAGAGAGACATGATTATGCTAAGTATACACAAATTATAAGAATAGCCCTGTAGTGTATCTCCAAACCAACGGTAACACCGGAGGAAAAGCATCGGAAGAGTTGAAATATAATTTATTAAAAAAAATTATTTTTCTTTAAAAAATAAAAAATATCGAAAAAATTTGGTAATTTTTTGAACTTTTGTGTTTAAAGAGGGTTGGCTTGTTTAAACACATTTTAGTTTAATTTATTTCTGTATCAATTTGGTACATCAGCAAGTCTCTAAATTTTATTTATATCAATTTGAGTGGACAAATGGTTACATAACTGGACAAACCACATGTTGTGACTAAATTGCAATTTTCTATTTAATTTAGCATATCATTAATTAATATTAAATTTCATATCCAAAATGTTCATATTAGGAATCTAACAAACAAACAAACAAACTTTGTTTTTGTTGACGGTGAATTTTGATTCTGTTAAAATCCAGGCAACTAGAAGGATTCTTATGAATTCAAACTGTTTTCTAATTAAACAAGTAAAGATGAAGAAGAAGATCAAAGGAAGAATAGTAGATATACACAATATTTTTAATGTGATTCAGTTAAAATCAGGCAATATTGATTTATACATCCACGATAATGTATTGATCTAAAGAAATTTTTACAGAGTCTCTGTATGACTATTTTAGCTTGCTTACAAGGATCTTCCTCCTCCTATTTATAGAAATTAGGAGGTTACAATAGTAATTTTATAAGTTGTAAATACGTTACATCAAATATTTAATGTACAAGACAGCTTAAGCTCTTGCAAATTGGCTTTAGGATCCTCCTTCTCCTATTTATAGAGGCTAGTTTGACGTTCTATCTCGCTAAGCTTCTTGATTAGGCAATGTGCCTCATCTCGCGAGTCATTTCTGGCTCGGGGTCGTTGTCGTCCTTCATCCAGCGAGGACGAATTTGTGCATACCGAAGCGAGCTCGCATAGGATCAGTTGTTAAGTATGTGAAGCGAGACCTAATATCCTTAACGTCAGCAAGCTGGATTTTACTGGGACTTGACTTTTTGTCGGGCGTTTGTTGGCTTATTTCGTGATGTTGGACTTTACCCATAACAACTTTAAATTAAGATATTTTCTAAATTTTTTTAGAACTTTCTTTTTATAACAGTTATAATTTTGTATTAAAAAATTTATAATTTCTTTTCAATAAAAATGTAATTTTGTACAGTGTAGAATGATTAAATGAAAAATTAAATATAATAAACCAAAAAACTCATCATAATTTTTAAAGTTTTCAAAAATGAAATGAAATTTTTATGAAAAAATTATAAAAAAGTAAAAGAGAATTTATAAAAATTTAAAAAATACAAGTTGGATAGATTTTCTTTTATGAATACATGTCCAAACATAACTTTAAAATTAAAGATAGTGTTGCAGAATTACTGCATGTTTAAGTAATTGAATGTGATTTACTGATGACAGATATAGATAGTTTAATGAAAATTTTAGGTTGAAAAAAAAAAGAATTAATGCATATTTAAGCCATGAATATTCTGATTAAGATTTAAGAACATTAATCACTACTCAGAAAAACAATTGGCTACAAGAGCATGAGGCTAATCTTCCATTCAAAGAATGCCACGTAACAAGAATGGACCTTCTCCTCAAGTGCCAGCTAGACCAAATTGATTCCATCGACACGTGTCATGATATCATTGGTATTGGTAGATACGTATATTACCGATGATGTTACTTAATACTGTCTGAAATATATTACACTTTCTCTTGCTTCTCTATGAAACCCAAAGGCCAAAGCCCGCCATCATCAGCTTCTGCTTTCTCACACATACTCCTCGTCGTCTCTCTCTACATTTCCTGCCACTGAAGCTCTGAATGGATTCCATGTTTTTATGGACCGAATTGCCCTTGCTGAGAGGTGAAATTACCGATGCTGGCTTCCAAGTGAGCTGTTTAATTCCTCCTATTTTA
Source organism: Saraca asoca (assembly GCA_026873985.1). NCBI lineage: Eukaryota > Viridiplantae > Streptophyta > Magnoliopsida > Fabales > Fabaceae > Saraca > Saraca asoca. The sequence continues at coordinate 13,057 of JANHAO010000961.1, forward strand.
ATATTCTTTTTCTCTGTTTGTTTCTTCTTTTGCAATTTGCTGAACCCTTCTCTCCGTTTTCTTTCATTGCATGCAGAGAGTTTACTAGGGTTTCGGGACTTTGCCGAAAGTTGGTTCTGTGAACTCATGTGAGAGAAAATTTGGTTTTTATATTTTTTTATATTTTAAGTTTCTTTTGATCTAGTCTACTTTCAATTTCTTTGCTTGTAGTTTGCTTGATTTCTTAGTCTAAGTTGTGGGTTTTTGTAAATTTCTAATTTTGGTGCTGATTCTGCGGAATCTAGTGAAGAGTTAATTTGAGTTAGCTTCTGTTCAAGCATTATGTTAAATTTCTGTGCCTTTTAAGGAAGTTTTTCTTATTTTGATTTCAAGGGTCTTCCCTGTTTGCAATGTTAGGAGCTGTTGACATTTGTCGAGGAAATGTAGCAGAACTTTGTTTATTAATGTGGTTGTCAATGTTGCGATTTCTGAGGATTCTTATTTTTTTTTTCCTCATAGCTCTGAATGGGAGCGTTTTTCTACTGTGTCTTAGCTACTCAAAGCTTGCAATTTTCTAGATGTCGAGGCTATTCACTTTTGAGAATCTTGATGGATTCATTCTGAAACTGGGAAGATTTGACCCTATTGAAACTGGGAATGAAGTGTATCAAAATTATTTGAACACTTATAATTTCTATCTTTATCATAAGGTTCCAAATTTCTTACTCCCCCTCCTTAAAAGTTGAAATTTGACTAGCATTCAGGTTTGCATTTAAGCATCGGTACTCATTTGTAAGCTTCATTGTATGTGTATATGGCATCGGCAGGGTTTGGTTCCAGTAAGGAACTTGAGATGTATAAAAAGATACATCCTTGAATGGGATGATTTTTATGTGGGACACTTACCACGTACCAGTGCTTTTCAATTAATATATTTCTTGTTTTTTTTTTCCTTGATTTAGTATTACAGAATGCAATCTGAGGAAGTGAATTTTTATTATATTGTATGTACTTTAGATGTGTTTTTGTTAGTCTTATAGAATCTTTATAATCGAAATAGATAATTACTATCCTTACGAAGCTGTTATTTCCATCATTTAGTGTATATTCATCTGTTGCCTTGATGTTTCCTGATACTGAGGTAGTTTAACAGACCTTTCAAATGTAGCGATAACCTGAAGTATGCTAATAAAGATTTGTAATGACTTTTTTCTTTCAGTTTTATTAGGTGAGCAGAATGATCATTACAAAACAATACCGATGCATACACTCTGCTAGCTGTCAGTGCACTAAAGGGCATTTGAGTGAAGATGTGATATTCTTAGTATTTCAACAATTGAATTGGAATCCCAATTTAATTGCTACTTTGTCATGTGTATGCAAATGGTTCGATGATCTTGCCAAGCGAGTATTATGGAAAGAGTTTTGCCGAACTAGAGCTCCCAAAATGATGGTTGATCTACAATCTAGTGGAAGCCATAGTGTTGATGGTAGCTGGAGGGCGCTGGGGAAGCTGCTTATCTACTGTTCAGGATGCAAAAAAGGTGGCTTATTCAATAGCATTCAAGTTCCTGGTCACTTTGTTCATAGGACCCGATTTTCTAGAACTTCTGGAAAGAGTTTTCTTTTGCCACAATGCAGAACTGATGTTTTATATGTGTCTGATCCTTGTGAGCATCTTGACCAAGGTGATGAGGGGGATTTAGGATTTTTCCGTGGAATTTTCAAGTCATTCGCAACATCAAAGGTCAGGAAGATGCTTATAAATAAAGGAGCAAAGCTCCACCCAACAGAAGTTTGCTCTTATTGTAAGGCAAAGTTGTGGAATATGCTGCAGGCTAAAATGATTCCACAAAGTGCTAGCTGCAGGTTGGGTTCCTATGAAGATTGCATTGAGTATTACGTGTGCCTCAATGGACACTTGCTTGGGATCTGCACCTTGTTGCCATTGTCTGATTCAGAAGAGGCACCAGAGTAATAAATGATTCTCAGGTAGTTGCCTGTATACTGAAACCATAACTTTCTGACCTCTTTTATGTCTACAAAAGTTAAAAATTAAGGATAAAGTGTATTTTATGGTTTGTCATGTCTTTTCCACAAGAACTGGGTTCATTCTCACTTTTACTGCCATCAAAACTCAGTAGTACAATTAAATGCTTTCTGAACAATTTTCAAAACATGTTCAATGTACATTGCTCTTGTGGTAGTAGTTTTCTTGGCGCTGAAAGTGGTTAGGACTTAGGACATAAAGTCCCTTTCTCTCTGCTTCAGTCAATCTTTTTCTTTGATCTCTATTCTTAGACCAAACCAATATATTACAATGTTTTCTCTTAGTTCAGCTGCAAATGTTAAATGATTTGCCTGCATGATGTCTTGCTGCCGAAAAGCTTGAGCTATTGGGGAACTCTTAAGTTAATGAAGGCAGTTTGATTTGATTTCAAGTAGGGATTTAGAGAAGCTACGCCCAATAATTAATCTTTTTGTGGGTTTTAGTTAATTGAAACGCACAAGTTATGCTTTTTTAGCATACCTTTCAAGCTTTAGATTTAATGGCTGTCTGATGTGCAATTGGACTTAGTTCACCACCAAACCAATCGGATATATATTTTGAGCATTGATATATTATCTAAGATATTGCAACATTAGCTTGTCTCAATCCAATAGGAGCTAATAATGATAATCTTTTTTCACTTTAACAACGGTAACATTCTGATTGGATGCAAATTACCCGTGAAATGTTAAGAGAAATTGCGCTCTAGGCATATGTATTAGCTACAGTATTATACTTTTTGATCTAAACTTGCAATATGTCATTAACTTTTCCCTGGACAGATTTGCAATCAGTCTTGAATGAAGTTTGGTTGAACAACTGCTGGTTTGCTCTTGAGTGAATTCAGTTTAGCACCTGCTGAAATCTATACTATATTTCATCCACCGCTAAGCTTGGTACTGGTGACTCAACCCCTACTGGCATTTTGAATGAATGAAGAATGTTGTTAATTTTTATGTGAATCAGTACCAAAAAAAGCTTGATACCGCGAACTATGTATAATTATTGTTTGATATATGTACCTGGGTGACAGATTGGTTTATGCCACAATTCATTCAGTTCTAGCGAGATTTATATGCTTGTTCAACACAAACTCATTAGGTAATTTTTGGCTGATAGTGAAGTTACTTGCCAGTCCTCCTCTAGACCTTAAATTTGAGTTCTCTTGGTTTAGTAGATTCTGCAGGGCTCCCCCTTCTGTGAACATGGTCCATTTTGTTATCTATGTTAAATTAAGGTAAAATTATATTGTAGATCCTTATAGTGTCTCAATTTTTCTAAATAGGTATTTGTACTTCAAACTTTCTAGTCGAATACTTATGATTTATTGTAATTGATGAATGGATACCTTTCGTTAGCATTTTGTGAAAATTTGATCATTATGGCTAACGTGAGACACCTAATTAAAAATTATAAATATTTAGTCAAAATAGCATCCAAGAAAAAATAAAAAAATATTTAGAATAAAGTTATAAAAAAACTAAAATATTTATATAGCTTAAACTTGAAATATAAAATCTAAAAATTGGTGTGATATAGAGTGAAGCTTGTTCTTTGTTTATTTATTTATTTATTTTTTACAATCTTGTTCTATCATGATGTAAGAAGAGAAATTTGAAATAAGAAGAGGTATATTGATAGAGAAACAAACAAAGGAAGATAAAGCTCAAATAGGAAGCAATCACACCCTCTAAACGAAATTGACATAGAGGAGTTAAGGCAAAATAGGTAAAATTACATTATAAATCTTTATAATCTCATGATTTTTTAAATAAGAATAACACTCTAAAAGTTTCTAATTACTTATAATTTATTATATATTCTAGTTGGATATCTTTCATTAATCACATCATCAAATTTTCATGTGGGTGTTTATTGAAAAAATTCAGGAAACGATGGGGGTTTGTTGTATAATTTTACCTTAAATTAATCTGTACTTTTTTTAAGTGACACTTTAAAGTATTTTTGTTTTTCAATTAGAAATATGCCGTCAACTCCGTGTCTAAGTCGGTCTCAAAATAGCAACGTGCAATAAATATTCCATGTGATGAGGTCACAGAGCACAGTCTATAAAATAGAAAAACTTGGATTAGTATTTTTAGGTTTTTTTATTTTATTTTTAAAAAATAATTTTGAAAAATAATTTTTAAAAAAATAAAATAAAAAATTTATTTGGATGTAAATTTTATAAATAAGTATTTTTTTTATTTTTAAAGATAAAAAAAATATATTTAATATTATTTACAACTTTATCATTAATTAGAATGAATATTCTTCTTATTTTCTAAAAAAATTTAAAAATAATTCTATACAAAAGTAAGAAAAAATACTATTTTAGTGTTCTCTAAAAATTATTTTTTTAGTTACACTTTTAGAAAATAAATTTTGAAAGATACTTTTTGAAAACAGGTTGTCAAATAATTTTTTTTATTTTTAAAAAATAAAAAATTATTTTTGAAAAAAAAAAAACAACTTCCAAACAGCCCTTGCCATGTATCATCATGTGAATAGACTATTTTTTTTCCTTCAGTCAACTTTCAGTGTTAGACTTCATTTATTAAAATATGATATAATTTATGAAGAGTATTATAAATAATTTATTTCATACAAGACAATCGATTGATTGCAGGAGACTTTATTATACAATTAAAGATCATTATTTATTAGAATGTAATTTTAATTGTTACAAAATTATTTGATTATAAATTAATATACTAAATTTAAATTAAAATTAATTCTATTAAATTAATATTTTTGAACAAATATATGTAATTATTTTATTTATAAATTATTTCTTTATACATTAAAGTACTTAAAAAATTAAGATTTCTCTTAATAATTCACTTATAAGATAAAATTATTATGTATTTATTGTCTTTTTTTTTCTTCAATTTATTTAATTGAATTAAATAAATGTAGAAATAATAGTTCTTGCATCAACTACTTCAAATTTTGTGTTCATAGAAACTTTATTAATAGTAATGAAATATTATTGTGTTATTGTCGTTGATAATCTAAAAGACAATCCATTATTCATTTATTTTTCATGTTATTTTTTGTATTTTACATTATTATTTGTAAGGTACTTGTGGTATCATACTAATTTCATCATGTAATATTAATTACAAGCCAATTACGTGAATAGGTACAAATGATATTTCTTTTCTTCAAAAGGAAAGTATAGCAATGTCAACAATAAAGCATGTTTAATAATATATATATATATATATATATTTATATATAAGCATCTTTGTAAACTTTATGAATTAATCTTCCAATCCTTAATGTAGAAATGGTAAGCTATTGAATATTTTTTTCACTCAATTTTCTGATTATTTGTAAACTTTATGAATTAATGTTCCAATCCTTAATGTAGAAATGGTAAGCTATTGAATATTTTTTTCACTCAATTTTCTGATTATCAATAATATAGTGCCTTAATTACATTCATTTAGTTCATATTTTAACTCTAAGTAATGTATTCATAATATCATCATTCTATTAAATACAACATAGAATCAATTTATCAAATATAATATTTAACAGCAACCTTAGTGATTATATTATTCAAAATATTCATCTTTATTTGTCATATTTAAGTAAGTATACCATTTCTTCAACTATGTACATATTTAATTAACTTGATATTACATAATTTAATCATATTCATTTGATAAAAAAAATTCAAACAATATTCCATATATATCAACTACATTATATATTAATGTTCGCTGCCTTATAAATTGTAACAAATAATGTGATTATGATTTAGCCTTCATATATAAGATAATAAATAAATAATTTTATAATAATTACTTATACAATTTTTTTTATATTTTTATTACTTTTAGTAGCAATAACTTATTTACCCATGCATCACTCGGGTTCTTGCTAGTGATTACAATTGGAGGGAATTTATAGCACGTGTCTTTAGTTTCACCTTATAGAAAATTTCTTTTTCAATTGTAAGATATTAACAATTACAATTAACGATTTAAAATTTACTTACTCTTTATTTGAATGCCTAAAAATGATATTTTATTTTATTTTTAAATAATTTTTTTTAAATAATATTTAGATTTAAGTTAGAAGAAGAATTCATTTCATTTTATTTAGGGATTTATGTTCTAATTATATTTGTACTATTATGAAATTTATCAAAGATTTTACTATAATTCATTTTAGTCGGTATAAAGCATATGTTATATCAATAATTTCACCATCATTATAATATTTTATTTATTATGATACTATTAAAATCTCCTTATAATTAAATTCTATATATTTTTCAATATATTTCAAACAAAAATTTCATTTACAAATAAATTGAAATAATTATTTTTATATTATTTTTAAATATTAAAATTTATTTATAAATGAATTTGAAATCATTTTTATTAAAAAAATGAATTGATTTCTAAAAAAAATTTGATTCCAAATATAAAATTTACTCTAGAAAATAGGGACAATCCTCTAGGTAGTAGTAACAAAATGGAATTTAACTGCAAGTTAAAACGGAATTAAATGAGAAATTGATGACGTGGATTCGATTAAAGGCAATTTTTAAAATGAAGTGAAAAATTGATTACATTTATTCAATTATAGACTAAAATAAATTGAAAAATACATAAATAATAGAAAGCTGCAAATTAATTTTTTTATTTGATTATTAGTTTGTAATTTATATGATTTTTTTTTAAATAATACTACTATTCACATCATCAAATTCTATGTCCTTATTATTCAACGTCGTATACTAACCATATATTTTTTTTTAATGTAAAGTCAATAGTATCAAGAAGAGTTATGTCTCCTTTAAACTTGTCTTCAGTACATTAGTTGTCCATCCTCTCTTCGTTTGGTACTTGAGTTTGTCAATCTAATCTCAAATGGAGGAGGCTAATCCCGTTTGACTTAGCTCTATGTGCAGAATAATAACTCCAGCTTAAATTCAGCTCATAATTCCATTGATTTAACCAATCAAATAAATGATCAAATAAGATAATGTTATACACATAAATTAATATAAATCTATTAAAAAAAATAAAATAATAACTTACCTACGTTATAAATATCTACATTATAAATATGAATTTATATTTTAGAAAAAAATAAAAAACTAAAAAATTAAACAAACTAATAATTTAAGTTAATTTAAATGTTTAATTTCTTCTTTTGTTAACTTTTGATTATATATAAATTTATTGGATCAACCAAACTTACAAAAAATAGGTCTAAAAGTAAAAAAAAAAAAAAAAAACCTTCTGATCAATTTTTTTTTAAAACTGGAACAATTTTCTTTTTTTTCCTGGTTTATACTGATTTGATCATTAAAATGATTTTTTAAATCAATTGAACCAGATGACATAACAATTAGTGTTCAAACCGTCCCCATCTAATTTTCAAAACATTGTTAAATTGGCCATGAAGAATCTGAAACAATGAAGCTACTGACATCCGTACACTTCAATTCTATTGGATTCTAACCATAATCTCCTCTAAATTCTGATTTCAAACTGTTTAATGTTCTAAATCCGGTGATTATATCATATTATAACAGAACTAGCACATTTTACTACAATTTTGCACCACCTAAATGTGGCCAACTCTAATCAATCTGACAAGCAGGTAAGCATGGATTCTTAATTTTTGTTAGCAAGCAAGGAGAACTCAAGATGCAGTTTCCTTAAGGATATGCTCTAACCACAGATTCTCGTCTTTGCTCACAGTAACTTGGAGGATATTATCCGCACCAAGCAAGAATATTTGATGGAAAGTTAATTACTCAGTCTGCTTCCTCTGCTTCAAAGTCCAATCCAGAGATTGTCATCTGCCCGATATTAACTGCACAATTGAAAGCGCAAATGAAAGATCAGAGGTACAAAACATAGCACTTTCTAATCTGGCAATGCCAAATTCACAGTCCAACAGAACATTCTGTCACACTGGTGATTTAAAATATGAACGGGTATGGAAATTGTCTGTATGCAAGTATATGACAAAATGTGGACATCACATAAATTTAATAATCAAACATAGATAAATCCTGGGCCCATATTTTGCTTTCAACTTCTTCTTTCTTTTTTCTTTTTTTTTTTTTGGGTATTTGGTGTGTAAGTGGGGGTCAAATCCCTATATTTGTGAGACTGTAGCTAATGCTAGGTTTTGATATGGGGGAATGAAGAGAAACGAGAAAAAAAGGGTTAATGTCACACCTTTTTCCTTATTTGGGCATTTTGGTTGAGGAGGGAAAGAAAATAAGGCTTATCTCCAAAATCTTCCTACAACCTCCACTACTGATTTTTTTATGTTCTGATTTGGAGGGGTTTCTATCTAATTTAAACATCTAAACATTAGGAAGGAAATTCATCTCTTAACAACCCATTGTCATTCCTTTTCTTGCCTTCCATTTCCTTCCCCTTGTAACTCCTGAACATAATACAAGTGCTACATTCTACACAACTGTTGGCTGCATTAAGCAATTCATAAAAAGTAGATGGACAAAGATGTTGCATTTTTATTTTTGATTAAAAACTCCTTGTATGGTTTGGGAATCAAACTTTGCCTAAGGACTAAACACATAGCATGATCACCCATCTCGTTTTCTTTCCTCTAAATCATAATGATCTTATTTGATAATAAGGAATGGCATTGGAAGATACCATGCATGTTCCAACAGCTTGCAATTGTGGGCATCGTTAATGCTATATTTTACAACACTATGCAATATAGAATGCATAATGGACAAAAACCAAAGGAACTATTTGAGATGATATAATTAGTATAAATGCAGATGCCATTGAACACTGGCAACCTACTAATGTGACTGTTAGAAGGTTTTCTCCTTTACAAAATTGGGGTGGGACGGGAGTGAGTTTTATAACATACCAACGGCGTCCAGCCCAGCCAATTTTGGCATGAACTGCCTGATGTGGTCTTCTGCTGCTTTATCAGCTTTCAGTGTCTGACACTCAAATGAAACCAGGATTTTTTTCTTGCCATCCTTTTGTTCAACCATATTCGCGACATCCTTCTCCCAACTGTTCAACATGAATGTGAATAGGAAATGAAAATTTTAATCTACATGGAATGGCCATCACAATGATGAAAATGTAATGACACTGAAGCAATTTTCTTTAGGAGAAGAATATAGTTAAAAGTGAAAGCAGTTTGTAAAAACCAGTAATATTTATAGGAAAATTACAGAATGAAGGAATAACCAACACAAACAATTACTGAGGATTTTAAAAGTAAAATAAATCCAAAAATAAACACATAATGTTTTATGCAGAAAGTTAGTGTACACAAGGACAAAGAATATTTGATAGGCCTATGGATTTTTCTAATCAAATGTCACTCTTTAGGGCCATTCTTGTCAGGATGCTTGATTGCAATATCTTATGAGGCTTAGAGCCACACCAGTTAATTACTGGTTATGAGTCTAATGACAATTACATTTCTGCCCGGAGGGTGCTCTGGAACTTATATCTAAGCTGCATTCTGATCCAAACTTATTATTTGTGAAGGAGAAAATAAAAAAATAACCCTGGTGATTACTCAAAATAGAATTTCCAAAAAATAAAAATGCCATTTTGATGAATCAGCAATATCATTGATTCATTTCTAGGTCACTAAGTTTACCCATGAGCATGATCAATGCTGTGGAACCGAGCAAAATCATGGCCTCTGCACTCCACAACAACATCTTGTTCTTTCTTCCTCTGTTACATCAAAACCGAATAGGCAATGAAGTAAATATAAGTGATGCCAGAAAATCCATGCACTCTGATGATAAGAACAACAGAAAATCAATGCAGTTATTACATTGAAGTCTGTGATTGTGAGTTTGATAAGGCGATAGTCCTCTCCCCTACTGCACTCCATTTCACATGCCAACTCTTTCACATAAATTGGAATGTAAGTAATATTAACTAAAGATAATAAACTTCAAAAGAGATTTGTACAAAAGCATTTTCCAGAAGCAGGATCAAGAGCAATTAACTAAAGGATTAATATGCGTTTATCTTGCTTAAAATCATTACTGGTGCAATATGTTGAGCTGTGCTATTCAATAACATACACTTTAAGGGTGGCTTTCATCACACACACAAAAATTGAACTAATATAGAGATATATTGTGCAGTTTCTCTATAGCCAGTGTGATAAAGTAAGAACTAAGAACTTGTAGCAGTTTAAGATACAGATAATGGGAAGATAACTTATCAGAAAGTGTCCCCCGATGGAATTCCTCCCTACACAACAGATATTGGCCTTTTGCATGTTTACAAAACTATAACAGGATCCAAATAAGGCTAAAGAAAGGTTAAAAACACATAAATAATGCAAAACTTCTCAGCCCGAACAGTAAAACCTTACACTTCACATACTGAGCTGGAAAGAACCCTTTTTTTTTTTTTTTTTGATTGAGCAGAAAAGAACTTTGCAGAGGAAAATAAAGAAAAAAAATAGGCAAATTAAAACTCTTCAAACAAAAAAGACAGAGATATACCAGAACCATGAAGGCCATAACAGATAGAATTTGGAAGTTGTATAAAATGTCCAGAGATAGAACCACATGGTAGCAATGCTATTGATGCTACTCCTTCCATCACTTTCTCGGACCTCTCTTTTCTCTCCCCTGCTACAAAATGAAACATCAGAAAAGAAAATTTAATAAACGTATTGTCTAATTCACAGATTAAGCAACAACCTTGTATTTTCCTGCGAAAGACATAAACTTTAACCAAAATCTCACCCATTTATTCAATTTCTTGAAATGGAACTTCAATTTGCCTATGATTCTGACTTTGTGTGTGATGACTACTTCGATTTTACTACGGTGGCCATGAAATGAAAGTGCATATGAAAGAGGAGCGAAGAAAAACTGATATTTTTGGAGAGTGCCGTTTTGCAGCAGTTCCTTTTGCGTTTCTGACTCAGGAACAGTCGTTTGCCCATCTCATGATGGCTTTTTCCATAGGAAAATGCAATTACACCGGCGAATTTTGGACGACAATTATACGGGGATTTCCGTGTTGAGTATTTTTTTTTAAATAAAAAAATAAATAAAATAAAATAAAAAATACAAATCTTTATAGAAAAGAGTAATTTAAGGACAGAAATACTCACTTTCTCAAGACATCGACGTCCCTAAAAAATTGTTTATAAATTTTTTATTGAGTGTTAAATTATAACATTAACTTTAAAATTTTACAAATTAACCCGCATAATTTGAACAAAAGTGAAAAACTTTGATTGGTTGTTAATTTTAGCACTAAATTACCCTATGTAGTTGTATATGCTCTGTTCTTCTGGATTCGGATTTACTATAGTTGTTAGGTTTACTGTATGACATGCAGTTGAATCCTGACTGTTCGATATACGATCTAACGGTCTAGATTGTAGCTCATAATTTATTTTTATTTTTTATTTTTTAAATATAAAATAATCTATAATATGAACCGTCAGATTATAGATGGAAAGATTATGATTTGACTGCACACTCCCCAACTGCAGCAAATTCGGATTCTATTCTTCTCCAGTGAGGCATGTGATATGCATTGATTGTCTGATTTCTCTGTCAAACATGAATTTTATAGTACATAAATTTAAACAAGATTTGGAACTAGTGTTTTGTGAAGCTATTTCCCCCTCCCCCCTAATTTTTAATCATTTATTTGTCGATAAAATTGAATGAATATATAGAAAATATTACTTTAACTTGAATTGGCCAACAAATGAAAAAATATATATATTGGAGTGGAAATTTTACAGAAATTGACTCGATCTTCTCTAAACAAATTGGAAACCAAATAAGATGTTAAATATATATATATATATATATATATATTTCATGCCTTACAAGATCTTTTGTCTAAAATCTAGGGGATGATTTGTAGTTTTTTAAAGTTTGAGAGTGTTATTTATTACTGGCTAAAAAATAAAAAAAAAGTATTTCCCCTCTTTCCTTTCATATTTTAAATTGATTTCTTAATTTGTTTTTATGGTTTATCCTTTATCTTGGTATAAGATCATGGTAAAATTATACAGACTCCATTTTGTATAATTTATTACTTTAAACTTTAAACTCAACCGTATACAATCTAAATTATTAATTGTATCTACATAATTTATTCTCTTCTGCTAGAATTTCATCAATCTAAGTAATAGAAATAGATCATGAAACACACTTGACTTATTTTAACCTTAATAATGTCAAAACACAATTCATCTTTTATGAGTCAAATTATTGTAATAATTATTTTTTTTCCAAATTTATGTACCATGTTAAGAAATATGAATCTAATTTTAATTTCTAAAAGATATCTTATAAGAAAGAGGACTACTCAATATTTATAAAGAGTTTTTTTACACCACAATCAATCGATTTCTCTTAACGTCCTTTTTGCAAAATAAAAAAAATCATATTATATATTCAAATAGATGGAAAAAATGATGATACGAAATAACATTCTTGATAAAAATAGTTATACCTATCCAAGGAAGCAGCATCCAAATTCGTTTTAATATAAATTCTTGGTAACTAGACCAAGTTTTGGTTGGTTCCTAATGAACCAGGAGAAGTAGGTCTTTTGCTACCTCTTCTCTGACAAGTTACAAGCTAAATATAGCTGTCAGTTTCAGGTATGTTCTTCTGTGTTATTTCTTATATAAAGTACAAATATGGATGACTTACATTAAGAATAGAAGTTGTAATAAATCACAAACACTAATTTGATTCATAATTCATATAGGAAATAAATTTCTATGCAAAATTGAATTTCTTTTACATAAACTCCTTTACGAATTTCTTAAGAAAAGTTAAAAGTTATTTTGATAGTAATAAATTAACACATTAACAAGTAAGTCATATATTATGATTGATTCAATTATGAACTTTTCTAAAAAATATTATGAAAATGATTAAAAGAGTATTCTTATCATTACTTAAAAGATATGAAATAAAATAATACTCTTATTATTATTTAAATTATATAAAAATAATTTTTTATTTTTATTTCATTAAAAAACTAAAAAGTTTTTTTTATCTAGGAGATAATTAATTTTTCATATTTTATAAAAAATAGAATTTCTTTTATTAATACAATCAATCTTTACTTCTTGAGAAGTTGCAACTTTCTGCCAACTAAACGAGAACTAAATTTGCAAGAAATTCTTACTCATGAAAGACATTCTTCTATTGAGAATGCACAAGACCAAATATTATGCTTAGGAAGAAGGGTGGATGAATTCATAAAATTATGAGGCAATTTCCTCACAGAAAAAAAATTATTCCAATTTCTAACACGTGTTTATGATAATATATAAATTATACGCACCAAGATTATCAAAACTATCTTGATTAATTATGATAATAAATAAAATTAAAAAATCAATTAATAATTAAAATATACTAAATAATTAATTAAATTGATAATAAGTAAATTAATTTGTTATTATTCATAATAATTGAAAAAATTAATTTATCATATTCTTTAATTTAAACTATTTAATTTAAAAATTAAATAAGAATAATAGTTTATATCGTAAATAATTATTAATTATGGTTGAATATATTTTAGTAAAAAGATGTAAAAATATTAATGAATATCATATATACATAACAGGCTTACATATTTAGAAACAAAAAACTTAAATTTAAAATACTGTTTAATTCATTTTAATATGCAAAATAATCATAAATTATTATTATTATTTTACTATTATTATTCTCATCATAGTTATCACTATTACTATTAATTATATTTTTTTCTTATTATTTTTGCCTATAAACTTTTATCGTTATTTATATTTTTATTAAAAATATTTTAACTTAAATAATTTCTTTTTTATATTATATTATTTATTTAGTTATTTCAATGTTTTGAAAACTGAGCAACCATGTTAAAAGAAAACATGGATTTTCAACCTCCAATCAACTACTCCCACCCGCTATCCAACTTGGAGACTTATGTGGAATTGCGGATGAGATGAAGCAATAATTCCATACGAGCAGAAAATCACAATTTCATTCAATTTGGATTAATTTTATTTATTTATTTACTAATATTTTTATTTTATATTATTTATTTACTTATTTATAATAATTCATTTATATAATATTATTTTAGTTTTAAGTTTTATAATAATTATTTTTCACATAATTTTATTTATTTAATTTTAATAAAAATTAAATATAATTATTTATTTTAATAAATTTGTGCAATATATGTTGACAATATTAAATATATAAATTCATTAAATAGTAAAAGTTATTTAATGTTATTTTAATAGTGAAGATGGATATACGAATAGTAAATTGTTGTTACCTTTATAAAGTTTATATTAACATTTGAATATGAAATATTATTTTGAAATGTTATTTAGCACTTTGACATATAATAAGTTCGTAAGGAGATTTAAGTCCCATTTGTTGGTTGAGTTTGCATAAGGGTAGCTTCTATCTCCCTTGTTTTCAATGTGTGCATAAGATGAGATTAAACAATTCAAATAACAATGTTTATGTTGAGATATTAACATTTAATTCAAATAATAACTATACATTACTATTTATACTTGCATCTTTATAAAACTTGAAAGTTTTGATATTGGGTAAGGGAAAATTTAAATCTTTATTGTATATGTTTCATTCTTTATCTACATGCTTTTCTTTTTCTACATCTTCTTCAAGTTCCTCTGTCAAAACTAAAAATGATTCAAATTCTATTTGTAAAGAAAAAAAAATCAATTTTAAGGATATCATTGAGTAAATTGGTGATTAGGAAATGCTAAAAATCCTAGAAAAAGAGCTTTATAAATCAAATCTCTCCTTTTTCAACAAGTCTGATATGTGATTAGAATTGTTGAACACGCTATAGGTTTAAATACAAAAGAAGAACCATTCACTCTTCTTTAGGTTAAATCTATTAAAATCACAAATTAAAACATAATTATATGCATATAGGTTGCATATAAATAGCTGTAAAATTCATACATAAAAGAGGTTTAAATAACTCAACTCTTTTATGTCTTAGAGATGAAATCTACAAAGAGTTTCATGAGTCTTTCCCAAGAGCAATAGGAACTAGTCTCTTTAGAGGACCAATTTATTTTAATTGTTTTACTGATATTCCAATTTCCCTTAGGGAGCAACATCATAAGGAGTTACTCATTCTCAATGTTAAACTCCATGGTTATAACATGAAACCAAGGGCAATATCTGTAGTGATTATCTATAAGATTCATTACAAACTTTATAATGTCAATTCCTTTAGAGCTTTCAACTACCAAATAAGAAAGGAGAAATTACATACTTTTTTATGGACATGAGAAAAACAAATCTTTCTATTCCTATAGAAGTTCCCTGCAATACCATAAAATATCTAAAAAACTGGGATTTATATAAGACAACAGAGTCTTAAGAAATCCAAACATTTCTAATATCTAGAATAACCCAATATGTTTCTACCTATATCAGTATCTCTTTTGATAGAAGTAGATCCAGGCTATAATTACCAAAAGTCATAGAGCCAGAGTCATCTAGGGATAATTCTTCCCTAATTAAGCTAGTTAGCATTCTTTCTCATTAATCACTTCAACCATGTCCATAATTCATCTCCATGGTCTAAAGAATAACTCAAGGGTCCCAGGGCCTATTTATACTCAAAATTGTTAAAAAGGAGAAAAGAAAGATGGAGATAATGATAGATTTGATGAAGAATCCATTCAATCTCCATCTTGCTCTCAAATATGTGATGAAGAACTAGTGCCCAAATGATTTAAGACCTAAATGTGTTTGAAAAGATTTTCCAAATTGATAAAGAGTCTTTAAGGAAGAAATTTTATTTAGAAGAATTTACTCCTTAAAGAACTTGTTTTTTTGCAAATTACAAAGGAGATTCAAGGACAAATATCTAAGATCTTTATTATGATTTTATAAAGAAATATTCTTCTCTTTGATTAGTTTAAGGCTTATGCCAAAGTAAAGCAAATAGATTATCTTTTCAATAATATGGTAAGTGTTAGTCATAAGACTACTCAAATTTAGACAACCCCCAAAAAGGAGAATATTATCTCTGAACTACCACCTTAGAAAACCTTCCAAATAGAAAACATCAATCCTAAAAAGCCAATCTTAACAACATCTTTCAAGGTAAAAGATATAGTCTTGATAGATCAAAATAACTACACCAATAAGTATCTTCAAACTCTAGGACAACAACTTCTAATTGATATTCCTATCTAAATAGAAGAAACTTCATCAAACAAACAAATAAAGAAACTTTTATTCAAACCCTACCAAATTCCCTAAAAAAAATAGAAAGAGTCAATTTTTCCTTGAAGGTTTGATCTAATTAACAAGATAAATTATATAATATAACAAATAGACAACAAATTAACTAGTCAAATGACCATTACTGAGGCTTTTTCTCTAAAAGATAAAGGTTTAATCTCTAGTGCAAAAAGAAACCATCTTTAAATAAGGCATCTAAAATATCTTTCGAGGAAGAAGAACCAAAAATAGAAGTAATCAAAAGAAAAATCGATTGGAGAATTTCTCAAAAGCTTTATTACTCTAGAGCTGGCTTTTCAGACCAAATCATAGAAGAAAAACCCCAAATTATCCAAAATTCATATGATGAAAATCACATCTGTGAATGCAACATAGATAATAAATTTGACTACCAAATCCTTAATACCCTCCGACAAATAACCATAGTTAGTATTGCCTACCAAATTCACCATGGATGTGATGATTCACTGATTGTTCATATCCTAATAGCTGGGTTTACTGGCTAACTCAAAGGATGGTAGGATGAACATCTCATTAAAAGTGAAAGAGCCTAAATCCTAAAAGTTGTCAAGATAATAAAACAAATGGACAAGAAAATTAACTAGCCAAATGGCTATTGTTAAGACTCTTTCCTTAAAAGATAAAGATTCAATTTCTAGTGTGATAAGAATCCATCTTTAGATAAAGCCTCTGAGATATCTTCTGAGGAAGAAGAATAAAAAATAAAAAGGATTAAAAGAAAAGTCAATTAGAGAACTCTTCAAAAGCTTTATGACCCTAGAGCTAGCTTTCTAGACCAAATCATAGAAGAAAAACCTCAAATTATCTAAAATTTATATAATGGAAATCACATTTATGAATGAAATATAGATGATAAATATGAGTACCGAATCTTTAATACCCTCTAACAAATGACCATGATTAGTATTGCCTATCAAATTATCCATGGATGTGATGACTCAATGGTTATTCAGATCTTAGTAGCGAGGTTTATTGGCTAACTCAAAGGATGGTGGGGTTCCTAGAATTTATTAAGATAAATTCCCAAAGATCAATGATAGTAGATTCTGAAGGATAAGTTATTCCTACCTTTGTAAATACTGATCTGTATAATCACTAAACATTTCAAAGGAGACTTAAGTTTATGGAAAAACAAATTTATAGAAATACTTTCAAATCTTAAGTGTAGAATTTTACTCGATTTTAGGTGGTATAAAGACACTGTCTTTAGTAATCAACCATTCTAGAAAGACACCTACTATAGATCTGATAGTAATCAACCATTCTGGAAAGAAAAATTCCTCATTGGTCTTCCAAGATCCTTAGATGATAAGGTTATGGAGAAAATTAGGAATCATTTCAATTCTACAATTCCTCATGAGTAGCTTACTTATGGATAACTTATAAGTTATATTTAGAACGTAGCTTAAAATATGCTAAGATAACAAAATCCAAAGGTAATTAGCCAAAGAAAAAATTCAAGATAAAAGATGTTGACGGTCGATTTTGGTTCTGGACCAAACTCCAGTCAATGAAGGACTCTCTTCAGGACTCAAACTATAATCTAGTTGCAAATACAGTAAATGAATGCAGAAGGTAAGAACAAGAGGAAATGCAGTAAGGAACATAGGACTTTTAACGTGGTTCGACCAAAATCGGAAAGTACTGGTCCCTACGTCCACAGTAATGTATTAATTTGAAAATATTTTTATAAAGTTTCAGTATGGTTGTCTTTGTCCCTCCTAATGCCCGTCCCTTTCATTCTATTTATAGAGGAGGAAAGGTTACAATTTTAATTTGTCATGCAGTAAATCTATTACATTAAACATTTATTATATAAGATTGAATGAACTATATAAAATCCTGCAAATCGGCTTCTGTAGATTACTTTATGTAAATGGGCTCCATGTGTCTGTTAGGCATGACATATGCTTGTCCCCTACTTAGACTGAGCCTATTTAAGGTATAGGGAGTCCTCTTCTTCCTTTAGAGAGTATCTAGATGGAAGTTTCAGATAAGCTTCTTGATTTCTTGACATTCTATCTTCCAGGTGAGGCATGTATGGTCTATTGCATAAGAAGCTTCAAAGACATGACTTCTCTGATAATATGGAGAGATCTCATACAGATCTTGGATTATGTCCTCATGATTGTGAAGTTTCTCCTTTCTAGCCATTCCGGCAGGCCTCTTCAAACCTCTCGATTTCGGGAGTCAAGTTAAGGAAGAGCTTGTTGCTGAGGAAGAGGAGTTGGAAGAAGAAAGTTAGGGACTTAAGTGAGCTCGCAAGCTCTAGCCGGCAAGGGTTTGCCTCTCAGTGGCTAGCGCCTTGACTGGTGGGAGCTTTCCTTTTGTGCAACAATCTTTCTTCCAGAAGGAACTAGCTATAGCTTTCTCTGACTTGTATTTTGACTCTTTCTGATGTAAATGTACCTAGTTGAGGCTCTTTTAATGAATAATACCTTTCTTTGTGGTTTCTGTGTGCTGCTATTAACTTTCTGTACTTCATAGATAATAACGCAAAATCTTGTGGTTCATGATGAAATACCCAAATAGCTAATTGGCCAAACTCTCTTATAAGCAATAAGCATGAGTGAAACATCTCGTAAATAAATATTGTATGAGTAAATCATATAAGAATTGTGTCTAATAGAAAGTTACATGAGAGCTGTGAACATATAATCACATGGAAGCTGTGGACACTTAGCTGCCGGAAAGTTGTACTTTTTGAGTTGTTGTAACTTAGTTACATGAGAAGCGAGTTTATTTTGAGCATCTCCACACCTCAGTGAGCCCACAGTTCAATTAGATGATGAGTTTATTTTGATCATCTCCATGCCTCAGTAAGCCTGTAGCTCAACTGGATAATGAGTTTATTTTGAGTGTCTCCACACCTCAGCGAGCCCATAGCTCAACTGGATAATGAGTTTGTTTTAAGCGTCTCCACGCCTCAGCGAGCGAGCCTGCAACTCAACTAGATGATGAATTTATTTTGAACATCTCCACGCCTCAACAAGTTCGTAGCTCAATTGGATGATGAGTTTATTTTGAGCATCTCTACGCCTTAACAAGCCCGTAGCTTAACTAGATAATGAGTTTATTTTGAGCGTCTCCACACCTCAACGAGTTTGCAGCTCAATTGGATGATGAGTTTATTTTAAGTGTCTCCGCACCTCAATAAGCCCCAGATCAACTAGATGATGAGTTTATTTTGAGTGTCTCCACATCTCAACTGGATCGAAGATCACAGTTGGATAATGGGTTACATTTGTTGTTTGAAAGAGTTAACTACATATGAGCTACAGAGACCGTGGATACTTGGTAACAAAGAGCAAAGTAGAGACATGCAATAAAGCATGGCAAAAGAACTAAGCCATCCGACAAATAAAGTTTCTTTCAACAGGGACAGAGGAAAGTATTTACATCAACTTTTGAATTTAAGATACATTATCAATATATAATTCTGACTGAGCTCCCAGACTCTTAGTCAGCATCTCACTAGGGATGTTGAGATCGTTGCCTCGCAGGTTGTACCACGTACTCTTTTAGGCGGCCTCTTCTAATCAGGTCTTCAATTGTAAGGCCTAACAATTTGAGGTTTTATGGCCGGCTTCATTATGATAAGCACAAAACTCTTCTTGGTTCCTCCGCCTATAAGGGATCCTAGAGGGTGCAGGGTCCCGAAGTCCTCTCTATCCCTTTTTGTCATGAAAATCCTATCTCAGGAGTCCGATAGGATGCTGTATTTATCATGGTGAGCTGGAGGCTAAGGTCGCTCGCCCTTAGACTTGCAAGACTTCTTCGCAGTTTGTGTCAAAGTGGTCACCTTGATCCACATTGCCTCTTTTCTTATTTTGAGCGGAAACACCCTTCTCATCCTTTGCCCTGTACTTTCCTGAGCTGAATGTCTCCTCCTACTTAACCTGCTTAGTAGCTCATTCATAAAACTCAGTAAGATCCTTCACCGGGGACTTGTACATGCTTTTGTATAGCTTTCCATCTTTGCGGAGTCTGTGGAGATCGTTGCCAGCATGGTTTCTTCAGAAGGATTCTCCACTAAATTAGCTTCTAGCCTGAACCTAGCGATGTAATCCTTTAATGACTCATGCTTGCATTGAAAGATCATGGTGAGATGGCAGGAGTGCACGAGCTATCTCTTCAGTGCTCAGTACTAGCTAATGAACTTTTGTTAACACTTTTCCTAACTACAAATCGAGCAAGCTGGGAGGCTTTTGAACCAAGCTCGAGGTACACCTCCTAGTGTAGCCAGGAAAACTTGACATTTGACCAGAGAATCAATCGTTTGCAAGTCCATCTGAACATTGAACGCATCCAGATGGTTGTACGGATTAGAGTCCCCATTATACAACGGAATTGTGGGGACCTTGAGCTTAAGGGGGAAGGTCCGAGCCTCAATTAAGAGAATGACGACCTTTCTTCATAGTGAGCTCGGTTATTCAAAGCTTGAAGGCGTTCCTCCAACTGGATCATTTTTTGGAATAATTCTTCAACCAACGGGTCTCGTGCCCAAGATTGTTAGCTAGAAGATTGCTGGATTCTTTGGTGCTTATGGTCGTGAGAGCTACGACCTGAAGTTTGCTCTTATGAGCAGCGAGCTGGAGAATTTTCTTGATTGGCATTGCCCGAACATCCAACTTGCTGCTACTGGTGAACATTCACGAGTGTTGCGGTCTCTGCTTGCCTTTGCACACCTTGTGCTAGCATTGTGACTGCACTAGTGAGCTCTTCCATCATATTTTCCAGCCTTTCCTGACATTGAAACCAAGCGTGCACTTCGTCAGTGCCATTGGTAGTAGCAATGGGTTGAAAAGAGCTGGTTGGGGGCAAGCTAGCAATAACACCAATGACGGGAGTAGTGAAGGAGTCTGTTGTAGACACATGACCTTTTGGAGGATTAAGTAATGTGTTTGAAGCTCTGGTGGCTCTTCCCTTGGCCATTATAGTAGAAAACAAACCACAGAATAGATTCTCAGTCAATGAAGGATTCTTTTCGAGACTCAAACTGTAATCTGATTGCAAATATAGTAAATGAATGCAAAAGGCAAGAAGAAGAGGAAGAGCAATAAGGAACACAGGGCTTTTAACGTGGTTTGGCCAAAATCGGGCAGTACCAGTCCTTATGTCTATAGTAATGTATTGATTTGGAAATATTTTTACAGAGTTTCAGTATGGTTATCTCTGTCCCTCTTAGTGCCCGTCCCTTTCCTTTTATTTATAAAGGAGGGGAGGTTATAATTATAATTTGTGATGTAATAAATCTATTACATCAAACATTTCTTGTATAAGATAGAATAGACTAACTAAAATCCTGCAAATTGGCTTTTGTAGATTGGTTTTTGCAAATGGGCCCCATGTGTCTGCTAGGCATGACATATGCTTATCCTCTGCTTAGCAAGGTTTAGCCGGGTGTCGCATCTCGCAAACCAGAGCCTTCAGCTTGGGGAAGCTACTGTCTTCTAAGGTAGGAGGTTGAGCTTATTCTCATTGGAGCAAGCTCACGTAGAGGAGATCACTAGGGGCACGAGTTAGAATTTAACATTCTAAGTGTCTTGGTGGGCTGAGGTTTTACAGCACTTGTGCCATTTGCCAGCCCATTAAGGGGGTTCCGGATCTCACCCATAACAAAAGAGAATTAGATTTCTTCTATGAGCAATTTGGCTTCATTTATCCAAAATCTTTCAAACCAAAACATAGACGTAGAGTCAAATAACTTGAGTTTAGCAAACCTACTAAAAAATTGCAAAAGAAGAATTGTCGCAAAAGAAAATCTAGATATGTTCCTCTATGAAATTAGAATATTATATCTATCTATTTTAGGTGTAATAAATGAGGATACATAGTGAAATATTATAGATTAAATAAAAAACTAAGAAATCTTAAATTTGATGAAGGTGTTCTTAACCAAATAGCAAATTGAAGAATTTTTTGAAACAAATGAGTTCTTAGTAGAAAATGATTAAGTTAAAAAAAACAACCAAATATAAAATGATGATCTTTCTTCCCTTAAAATAGAAGAATCATTGTCAAATATAAAGGTACATGTTCTTATTAAAGAATAGGATCTTTTTTTGAAGTCATCGATTATTTGCTTGATGATGAACAAAAAAAGAGATACTTCCAAAAACTTAAGCAAACTTTTGAAAAATCTTCAACTTGTCCCTAGTAAATAATTATAACTTGAAAGATGTTTTGGAAAGATTTAACTCAAATGCTACTAAATTCGTAACTTTATAGGATTTACAGTCTGAAATAGATCTTCTCAAAATAAATAAAGAAATAGTAGGAGTTTTACAACTATGTTCTTTTAAATCTTCAAAGGATTTTTAAGGATAATCTCATAGATATTTATTCAAAAGAGATATATTCCTATCAAAATGATAGTAATCGATTAATATACAATTGAAACAGTTGCTTTATTTGACACATGTGCTAATCTCAATTATATATATGAAGATCTAATATTTACCAAATAATTTGAAAAAAAAAGGACTTAGATCTGCAAATGATTTTAAACTTTAAATAAATATTAAACTTTTAGATGTGGCAATAGAAAACAAATCTCTCAGAATTAATACTTCTTTTTTGCTTGTAAAAAATATGACTAGCAGAATAACCATAGGATCTTTATTCATCCAGAAAATTATGTCAATTTTTGTGATCGATGAAGAAATATTACAGAAAACCTAGGATAAAAAATAGTTTTCCAATTCATAAGAAAGTTAGTTTTAAAATATTTAAATTTGGTA